>LPNX010005303.1:629938-684873 GCA_001517045.1 Pseudotsuga menziesii | reverse complement strand
TATATATATATATTCTTCTAAAATCAAGAACTACAATAACCTACAAGTTTACTATGAAAACTCTGTAAAAATTGCAACATTAGTTATATGATAATATACAGGAATATTAACCATTTTACATATTCTTTTTTCAGAAAATAATTAATAGTCTTAGGGAAACTTTCAACATTCATAGAATCCTTCAGAAATAGATGTAAAACAAATTTAAAGATAGTAATCAGAGCTTCTTAGAACCTGTTAACTGTCGAATTGGACAAACAACCAAAGAAGACCGTTCCTCCCAACTGTCTCCTGAAAGAAGCCAAGATCACTTGCTTTAGGGCCCCTGAGCATGTTCGCTAAACCAATAGGATGAATATGCTTTGTAGAATCCTATACAATAATCTGTAACTTAGCAATCACACTTGCATACTTAACTCTTAGCAAATCACTTTAGCTTTCCCCTCATCGAATTCTTTTTGTGTGCCTAAATTTTTAGTTCCCAGCAAAACCACAAGGCTCTAATCACTTAGAATAGAATGTAGTGAGCCTCCTACTCATTCTATGGTATATATAAGATTTCCTAGGTCTTTGGGTCAATTTTGTAATTAAATGAGCCACATGCTCAGTTCATCTTTCCAGCGAACATGACCACAATTATAGGGATGTTGCCTCCTGCAACAGCTAGAATGTGAATGTTGTTGTTGCCACTTGTCATTTTGGCCTTCTACAATAGATCATTCCTCCTAGTGGGTCAGTGAACACTCTTCAACAGTCTTCTTTGGATAGGTGTCTTCTCTTTTAATTATTTAAATAAATAAAATATTCAATTACAGTCATCTTTGACCATCCTTGGTCAACAACATAAAACTTTACAATAACTTTTAAATATTTTTTTCTAAAAAATAAAATGTTTTTCAGTTCTAGGTGGGTTACAAACCCTCTTAAGTTCAACATCGTCCTCGATGTTACTTAAGTATCATCTAAGACTTCTTTGAACAAAATTGGATATTCCTCCCGCATATGACTCTCCAATTCCCATATTTCTTCATATGGACTAAGGTGCTTCCATTGCACATTTACTTGTCCAATGGTGCAATTCTGGAGAAAAAAATCTCTCTTGTCGAGCATACAATCCAGTTCAACCTGAAAATATCCTTCTCATTCTACCTGAATGAAATTCCAATCGATTACATGAGTATCATCATGCACACACTTTTTCAATATATATATATGAAATATGTTATGTATTATGATATTAGGTGGCAAAGCTAACTGATAGGCCATTGGTTCAACTCTTGGTAATATCTCAAATGGTATGCAATGCCTATGTGCTAATTTAGCACAACTCCCCAACTTAAAAGAGTTTTTTCTAGGTTTTACCTTGACAAACACATGCTCACCTACTTGGAATTCTTTTCGAGTTTTTGTAAGGTATGTATGACTCTTTTTTCGGTCCTGTGCAATTTTCAGATTACTTTGTACATGTTTCAATGTTAGTTCCATTTCTTTTAACAAGTCAAGTCCTAACATCAATCTATCAACCGGATTACTCCATGAAATGGGAGTATTACATTTCCTACCATACAGTATTTCAAAAGGACTAAGTTTAGCTAAAGATTGATAGTGATTGTTATATACAAACTTGAGTAAGTGGATATATTCTTCCCATTTCTTTGGATGATCTCTAACATACATCCATAACATATCTTCTAAAACTTGATTTACTCTTTTTGTTTGTCCATCTATTTGTTGATGATAAGCAGTACTGAAATTTAACTTGGTGTCTAATCCTTTAAATAATGACTTCTAGAAATTACCAGTAAATTAAGGATCCCTATAAGAAATTATCACCTTAGGAATTCCATGCAAACGAAAGATTTCTTTCATAAAAATATCAACAATATTAGCATCCTTATAAGTAGTTTTAACAGGTATAAAATGGGTTGCCTTGCTAAGTTTGTATACCACTACCATTATAGAATCATTTTGCTTTTGATTTTTAGGTAGTCCTATTATGAAATCAATGCTGATAATTTCCCATTTCCAATCTGGGATTGGTAATGGTTCCAAAATACCTGATGGGTGTCAATGCTCAGCCTTAGCCTACTGGCATTCTATACAACTAGCTATATATTCAACCACTTGATTCTTCATATTAGGCCAGAAATAATTTTTTCTTAGCATTGTTATCATATTTTGATAATCCGAATGTCCTGAGTAAGGAATCTTATGTACTTCATTTAAAATCAACAATTTAATTTTTGGTATATTGGGTACATATAATCTGTTTTTATGTTTTCAGATTCATTTTCTGTAATATTTTCTCTTAAATTTTGATATTCTTGATCCATTTTACTCCATTTTCCAACTTATCGTCCAATTCTATTTTGTAGCGGCTAATGGTGGCTTTAAAATTCAGTCTTTCATTTCTTCTTAAGGTATTATCCACCTTATTTTCCTTTCCTTTGATATGTTTGATATTGAAATCGTAATCACTAAGGAAAGCTAACCATTTTGCTTGCCTTGTGTTTAGATTTTGTTGATCAAACAAATATTTCAAACTTACGTTATCAGACATTAACAAAAATATTTTACCGATTAGACGATGGCCCCACATTTTCAAAGCATGTATTATGTCATCCAACTCTAAATCCTAAGTAGCATAATTCATTTCATGTGTTTTTAACTTTCTTGACTCATATGCTATTATGTGACCTTCTTGTGTTAACACTCCTCCTAGGCTCTCATTGCATTCATCAGTGCATACAACAAAGTCCTTGTTTGGATCTACTATTTTTAAGATAGGTGTAGTGGTTAATAATTCTTTTAACTTGTTAAAACTTTCTTCACATTTTTGATCCCATACAAATCTTTTTCCCTTTTTCTGTAAAGATGTTATGGAATTCACAATCTTCGAGAATCCTTCTATGAATTTCCGATAATAACTGGTGATCCCCATGAACAATCGTACATCCAATATGTCCTTAGGATCAGGGCATTCCATTATTGCTCTTATCTTATCAGGATCCACTGATATCCCTTCCTTGGATATCACATGGCTTAGATACTGTATTTTATCCTTAAAGAATTCACATTTACTGAATTTAGCATACAGTTTGTGTTCTCTTAGAACTTGTAATATTATCTCTAAATGTTCATCATTTTCTTTTTTTGTTGAATAAATTAGTATGTCATCTAGGAATAAAACTACAAATTCATCCAAATATTTACTTAAAATACTGTTCATTAAACACATAAAAGATGTTGGAGCGCTTGTTAGCCCAAATGGCATAGCTACAAACTCATAATGCCTGTGTCAGGTTATAGATACAGTTTCAAAAATATCTTCATCTTTAATTCTTACTTGATGATATCCAAACCTTAAGTCTATTTTTGAGAATATTGTTTCTCTGTGTATTTGATCGAACAGATCATCTATGTGGGGAAATGGATATCTCTTTTTAATTGTCATCTTGTTTAACTTACGGTAGTCTATACATAAACATAAGGTTTTGTCTTTCTTTTTAACAAATAAGACATGTGCTCCCCAAGGAGATACACTTGGTCTTATGTAATTTTTATCTATTAACTCTTGTAGTTGTAATTTTAATTTGTTAACTTCTAGGATATTCATCTGGTAAAGATCCTTTGAATTAAGTACAACTCCTGGTACTAATTCAATAGTAAAATCCAATTCTCTTTATTCATGTGTTTGTCATTCATTACATGCACATCAAAAACTTTACAGCCTTTTCATATAGACTTTTTCATTTGCAAAGCTGAAATCTATCTAACAGAATTTTTTCTAGGTATCCCTTTGACTGTAACTGTTTCTCCTTTATCATATAAGCATGTAAATGCTTTCTCAAAATATTTTAAAACTACTTGGTTTTTTTTTCATCTAGTCCATACCTATTAGAACATCATATGAACCACGAGGGAGCCATTGAGGGACCAATATGATAACACGTTCGTTCATATTGGGGGGGTAAAAAATAAAAAAAATTCAAACCAATATATTGACCCTATATTAAGGGTAAAAGGGATTAATTTTTTTATTATATAAATACCCAATATATTGGGACCTTTTTTATTGAAAAAATTTGTTATGTCTTTTCCATATGCATGCATAACATTTTTCTGGATTTGGTGTTCATAGAGTTGGAGAAGGGCATGTGGGTTTTTCTTGTTTTGGTGGGTTTACAGTGTTGGAGGAGGGAACGCATACAGTTTCTCTAGTTTTGGTGGGTTTGCAGTGTTGGATGAGGGCATGCATAAGGTTTTGGATCATAGGGTAGCTTTGATCATATGGTTTCTCTATTTTTTGTTGGGTTTGGATCATAGGGTAACTTTGTTGCTGGTTGTGGCGTGGGAGTGGCGTAGCATGGCTCGGTTCATGCTTGGTTACCTTCTTCCTTGGTGCTGCGGTGATGAGATCGATGCCATGAACCTTGAGATATTTATCTAGCGATTCTACATCCGCCTGGGTGGGTGATCCCATCAAATCATGGGTTTGTAGTGTTGGAGGGGAACCATAGGTGAACGAACATTTTTCACGAGTTTAGGGTAAGTATGATAAAGAGTTCTTTTATATAGTATTCATCTAGGCATTTTTTTTTGTTGTAGTTTAATTAGAAATCATAATGAGTGCATGCATTGTTTTCTTGCTTAGTTGGTAGCTTGTTGTATTCATATGACTTTTTCATTGTACAATGTATACACACCATTCTGGGATTACTGATATTATTGAGCATATATTTCTTCCTTACGGGTTTGTGTTTTATAATTCGATATGGAAGTAGTGGGTTAGTGGTTTTTGAATGGAACTCACTACTTGAGCTCCCATCTGAGTCAAATACCTTCCAAGGCTTCCTGTAACTGCACGCCAATACCCCTGGAGCAGTTATCCAAGATGAACCATCAGACGTTGTTCATAGCAGCAACCCTTCCTATTGAGTTAATGAATATGTAGTAGGTCCTGATTCTATTATTAATATGCACCTATGGGAAAGCAACACACCTGGGCTACATTGAGCATTACCCAACCCATACTAACTGATAGGTATTATTGTTTTAAGAAAGGAAATAAAAAAAACCTCCTCCATATCCAGAGTATGGCATCTTTGTATTCAAAAACATTACTTTTACGAATAACATAAGACAATGCTTGATGCCTGTGCATATTGAATAGATGTGTAACGAGAGGAGAAAATGTGATTTCTTACTATTTTTGGTTATATTGGGTTTAGTATGTTTGTTTCCATTTTGATCTAGGTCTGTCTCTATAATTTATGCAATTTTTTTATGCATTTTTTTGTTGTGTAAAATCATGTTGACTTTAAGGGTTTCATTTAGTTTACTGCTTGTGATTCTGAGGCCATGAGTTAATGTTTAACCATCCTTATAATATGTACCACATTCTTGCAATCTCCTTATAGTTGTATTAGAAACAAATTTTGATATGCATGCATATATACTATATATATCTCTTTCTTTGCTATATGTATACATCACTATCCCTGTAATTTATGCATATACATTTTTTTTCGTGCAATATTATATAAGGATAAAGTATCCTAAGACCATTTTGGATTGTTGGACTTGTGATAATCCCCTTTGATGATAAAGGGAAACCATTTACAGTAGGTCCAATAGCTTCTCACACACAGAGAGAAAGGCTCTACAGTCACTAGTGTTTGAATCTGAGTTGTTTGGATGGTGGCCTCCTGTCCCAACCACTAAGCCATGACTTGGTGATCTACACCCAGATCAAGTATAAGTGAACAATGAAGAGATAAAAATAATAAGTATCATCACCAACATCTCCTTCACACGAGAAAACCCTAGTCACTAGAACAAATTCCAAATAAATTTTATCTCCTCTAGACTTCATAATACCACCTAAATTTCATGAGGAAACTCTAGACATTTCCAAATTAGCACATTCAATTGCTTGGTTCTTACTTACTAAAGCCCCACTACTATCACCTATTTTTCATTTACAAAAACTTTCATAATTTTCAGCAGGATTGCTATTATTGCATGCCCTACATCAACAGGTTTTTATTTTCCTAGTGTGAGGTATGTTCTATTACATATATACATATGGTGAATAATATCACCTACCTAATATTCTGACCTACCATCTAAATTCCATTTATAAATAATGCCTTTCTGGAATTCTCTTCTGTATTCAGTCCTACCTTTGTTAATCAAGTAAGGGACATCAGGTCTGGACTGGTGTGCAAGTAATATCTCATAGGAAATATAGGTTTGTTCTTGGCCTTGGAATTATTTTATCATGAATAACTTCCATATACCACCAATGATAGTGATTTCTTTGTCATAATTTACTTTTTGGGTCTCTGGTTTCTTCTCAATTTCCATTATTTCTTTCAGAAAATGACTGGCGAACTTTTGAACAAGAGAAAACTTAGAAATTTTCATTTTGAGGTGCCTATATTTTCTATTTAAGATTCTTAGTTCATTCTCTATTTTTTTGATTTATTGATTCTATTATTTCAATACATTCTGATAGAATTCTTGATTCTCCTATCTAACTGTCCATTGTATGTTCAATGACCATCTCAATTTTGTCTAGATTTTGGTCAACTGCTTCTTTCAAATAGTCTGCAGATTCTACCAGATCATTTTGCAGTGACTTGAATGGATTCTATATGTTCTTTCTTTGTAATCTGGTTTGATGAAGTAGTGAATTGAACTAGATCTTTAAGAGCTATATTGCTCTAGTTTTGTTGCTCGAATACATTTTCTATTGAAGTGTCCTTTCCTTCACTTGGAATGACAATAGGAATGGATAAGGACTGCTAGTCACCTTCCTCTAATTTCAAAGGATTAAAAGGAGGTAAGGGATATTGTGTTTTTATTTCATTTCCTTCTGCACTTATCCACTTAGGGCCAAATTTTGATCCAGAGGAAGAAGAGGATGTCTGCATTTGGATTTCTATAGTATTCTTTTGTTTGAACCATAAATAGAAACAAATTCATTTATTATTATGCTTCATATATTCTCTCCATTTCTTTCCATGTTCTCTTTTTTGTGAGAGAATTTTAGCCCTATTATATTCTGCATCCATGGGATTGGAGTATATATCCCAGTTGAACATATTTTTGACCCATTCATTCTTTGGATCAAAAGGGGAATGCCCATGTTCTATTTGAGCAAAATATCTCATCTATTTGACAGTTTTTTGTTTTATATCCTTAGGAAGTTTACGAGCCCATCTACTGGTTGGAATAGGATTGAGTAATTACTTCGATGGCTTGCATCCTAGGAATTGTCTAGGCTATGTAGGACTTTGGGATGCTAAAATATTTTAGACATGCTTAGTAGGATATTTAGAGATGAATTTACTCATATAGTCAACGGTTGCATCTAAGTTTCATGCAATCAACCTCAAGTTGTTGTCATTGACATTTATGAGTAGGTTATTTTATGGAGATGCTCGTTTTTAGGGGCTTGCTAAGATTTAGTATACAGTCTCTTTTTTCTATGATGGAACTTCTTTGCTAGTTATTTCCTAAAGCACTCCTTATAATGATAATTGTGCTTGTTGGAAAAAAAATCAATGACCCATACACACACACACACACACACACATATCCATTTTTTCACTCGCCATCTTGACTAATGTTAGCTCACACCATCATTGACCCCAATTTCACACCACAAGGTGAAAGAGCATATTTATACACAACATGGAACAAGAGAACACACCACAATAGAAAATGAATGGAGGGATTGGTGGAGGACAGAAGGAAAGACACAAATTTCTAAAAAATTTTGCATGGGTGGTGGGGATTTAGTCATTAGAAGGATGATTCTCCGATGTTACTCTTACTTTTGAAGAGAAAATGATTAAATTTTTGGAATATTTAGATTGGGAAAAAATTCTTTGTTGCATAGGTAAAATCCTCAATGCCTACATAGATTGAATGTGTAGGAATCTCGTTTTGACCATTTGTAGGAAGTCTTGTCAACAATTTGGTCTCATGGTGAGAGGGTGTATAACCTCATGTCATTGAAAGAAAGAAATTTTTCTTAATGGAATTTAAAATCCAAATTTTGGTCAATATTTGATTTTCCTTGAGGCCCACTTACTGAAACTTAGTTCTAGACCTTGTTATCATTGCATAGAAAATGTTGCTAGTATGGATGTTGGGAGGAAACACTTGATATTATCTTAGAAAGCATCTCCTAGTGGTTTGGAAACAACTTTTGAAAGTTTCCTAATGGTGAATTCCAGAAAAGAAAATTTATAGAAGAGTTTATTAATTTTTTTTCATAAATGGCACATGACTCTATTACAAACACAAAACTGTAAAAACGAATATGATAGAAAGTCAAGAAAAACAATAGAAAAAAACTGAAATTTGGATATGGTGTAAGAAAAATCAACAATAAATTTTCTTAAAAATACAATATTTAAAAATTATGCTTATCTATAACAAAGTAATATTTTTTATTTCTTTACTTCATATCATTTTGAAAGAGGTATTTCTAATACCCATACCCATATTAGAAACCATAACTACTTTCCTACTTCTAGTAACATATTGTGAGTCTTGCATGAAGGAAAACGATGTTTTTAACTTTTGGTTAATGAGTGGGATGTAGACAATTAGGATGAGGACATTGGTCAGGATGTGGTAGAATTTTTCCTAGATGTAAGGATCCACCATGTTGTTCTAAGGAACTTTGAGTAATTTTAGAAGGATTTACAATGGAAACACATTCAAGGAACTGGACTGTATACGGGACATAATAACCAATGAGCTGACTATGGGGATAGATCTAAGCCAAGCCATAGCCTGGTGATCTAAAACCTGGTGAACTGTAATAAATCTTGTATGCATCATCTTGTCTAGTCACACTAGTTTCCACTGGCTCCACTAAGGCAGTTGCAACCTCTACAACACATGCAAATATAGCTTTCTGAGCCTAGTGACCTTGTTTAGAGGGAGGCAGGGAAACTTCATCACTCGATAGGCTATTTCACAAATGATATTTATCATCCTTTGGTGGAAAACACATATGCCTTCCCGTAAGATATTATTAGTTCTCAAATTGTATTCATTTAATAGGAAAGCATTATCCAATGCAATATTTTCTCCATTATTGTCATTGGCACTTGCTATGCCTCCTCTATTCGAGCCTTCTACAATTTTCTCAATTTCATCTTCAGCTTCAATTCTTTCCCTTTTTACCAAATGAAAATGTTCATCAAAGTTAATTTTCCTTCCCTTGATCTTTGTCCTTTTATTTCGATGATCTACTCCAGATAATACTTCGAGAACATTTTCTTCTTCCGTGCAAATATTTATCTTTATTTGATTATCTGATGTCTCTGGTAGAGTTGATAACCCTAAATTATGTTTCTTCAAGAGATTTTTTTCTTCTTCAAAATGGAATTCTGATGCAAAGAAGTGTTTGGAACTACCCTAACTTCATTGTATTTAGTCACAAATGTAGAAAGCACATGATCTTTGACATTAGGAACATAATTTTCATGAATATTTTCAAAATATTTTTCACCCTTCAAATTTTCTTTACAGTTTGAAGTCGGAATTCTCTCTTCAATGTTTCCATGTTTAAAAGATTCAAAAATGTTGACAATGTTATGTATCACTATTTTTCTACGATCTAGGATCTCACTTTCAGTCACTAATCGAGAACCTCTAATTTCTTTTTCCATGCTTTTCCTTTTCTGACCAAATTGCTTTTCACTCATGGTCTGCTCTGAAATAATGCCTGTATTTGGTGATTGTATCGTAATTTATTCAAGATAAGAAGAAAAATTCAAAATATTGTCTCCATCATTATGGACATTGCTTTCACTCTCTCATGACCTTTTAAAGTCTCTCTTTGTTGTCTTCAACTCTGGCTCAGTTATTAAAGATACTGCACTAGAAACATCAGACCTCAAATGGTTCTCAAAATGGCTTGTAGGCACTGCACCAGCAACAACAGACCTCAAATGGTCCTCAAAATGGATTGTAGGCTTCTTTATTTTTAGTATGGACCTCATATTGTCAGATTTAGATGTTGATAATGAATTGTGATTTTTAATCCCAACCTAAACTGAATTGAGCATCTTCTTGTCTATCTTATCAGATGTTATCAAGGATGTAGCAAGATTTTTCTTATTCTCACCTACCCCATGTGTCTTTTTCCATTTTTCCTGCCTATTTAGTTCCCTATTAATATCATGTTTCTTGGGAAAAGTCTCATAATGCATTTGATTATATGTATCTTTTTGCATTTGCAACATTTCCTGTGACTAATCAGTTGCTTCTTGGATTTTATCATTTTTTGTAAACTGTACGTTCTATGGAAAATCATTTAAGCTTTCATCAATACATGATCTGGATTTCCCATCATCAATTTGAGAAATTGAAGTTGAGAAATGGTGGGCCTGGTGGAGGTGTCCAACGATGAAGAGGGGTTCAGAGGGGCCTGGTTCTGTGCATGACTTGTAAAAAAGAAGGGGGAAGGGTACTTGGTGGAGTACAAAGATCTTGTGAACAATGAGGATGACACAAAACAACTGAGGCAGAGAGTAGATTATATTCACATAAGGCTAAGCTCTCCGAAGCAGAGTAAAGATCAATTTATTATGTATGAGGAAGTTGATGCTTATGAGAATGATGGGTGTGGTCACGAAGGTCCTTAAGAATCACAAGTATATGATATACTTCTTGCAGACAAAAGAAGTGATGATATTTAATCATGCCAAACTGTGCACCCATCTCGAATTCATAGATAACATATGGGTTGAAGCTTCCAAGGTATGCACATTACTTCTCTTCTTTCACTTCATGGGAATTGATAGTGTTTTTTTAATGAATGACGGGATTTTTCCCTTGGCTTAGTCCTCAAATGGATAAAGCGCTTTAAAGTTTTTTTTTTCCCATTGTTTTCTGATTTTTCTATAATGTTTATTTCTTATTTCTTCCAATGTCTAGGATACCCTATTCATGTCTGAATATTTTTTTTTTGAACACATTAGGTCCAAGTATCCTGCTCTAGGTTGGCATACTTTTAGGTTTGTCCATGGACTTCTAAGTGGATTTTACTGTGTTGGGACCTCTATCAATTAGGACGCTGAGGTTCATATGTTTTCCTTTATAATGAAAATTATTGGTAATCTAGAGAGTGTTATAGATAGGATATTGTTCTTGAGTTGTGAATATTAGATAGGGCAGTAGTCAAGGGGCGGTTTAAGGATGAGTTTAATGATTGTCACAATGCTTTATCTGTCATCTTAAATTCTCCAGAGACCTCAAAGTTCTTGAGAATACTAAATGAGAAATTTTAATTTTATTAGAAGTGCAAGTGTTCTAGAATTGTTGAGCATGCTCCAATTTTATTGATATTATATAACACTCCTTGGTTATTCTAGCTAATAACCAACATTAATGGGTGTTGATTATATTCTGCTATGAATTCCTCTTCTTTCCCCTTGGTTGATTCACTTTTAAGTTGATAGAGTTAGGTATCAAAGGATTCCTCGTACATTTTAGATGCCCATGTTCTACTGTGTCTTGGGTGATATGCATAAGTATCAAGGCTAAGAAGTAACATCCCACTCTTCCAATGATGTGGAGTTTTCTTGAAAATAGTCACTTTGTGGTGCCAGGAAAGTATATGAATACAATCTCTTGCAAAAAAATGTAAATCTGTTGGTCAAAAGCTAGAAATAAGGCACATCTTAGTTAAAAAGGCTTCAACTCAATGGAACCCAAGATAATCACTTTCTGCAATATGTAGAATTCGTGATTGAACAAGCATTTCCTATGACATCTCAGAAGAAAGAAAAATTGACGAATACCCAAGTTGAACAGTTAGGCCTTCTGATGTAAGGTATACCTTATTGTTGATTGTTAGAATACCAAAAAACATTACATCATTGAAACACGACTCCAAGTTCCAATTTTATTTTGGGAAGATATGAAATGCTATTTGATTTGTTATGATCAATTCACATTCTTATAACAGTATACAAATTTTCATGCTATAGCCCATATGCCACAAGATTCATTTTTGAGCTCAAATATGCAACCATTTTGTAGTACCATGTTGATGCTATGAAGTAGTGATACAACATTCACTAAGCATTTAGTTCTAGCTTAGACGAATTGGTCTTGGAACAGTAATTGTTGATGAGATATGGATTCTGTCCTAATATTGCCAAAATAATTATGATCTTTTCTTTTCTCAAAATTTCATAATCAAAAAAGTATTTTGAAGAAATTGAATCCATTTATATATTAAAAATGCAAATTCAAAAAATTGCAATTTAACTAAAAACTATATAATAAAAAATTTATTTAAACTACTTTTCATCCTAAATATGAAAATATATTTTTTTTCATTGGAAATGTGAAAATCTATATCCATGTAGTTTGCCTTTTTTTTCTAGAAAAATAAGAGGTATTTAAGTTATATAATTAATTTTATGTCTTTGAACTTTAAGTAGGCTAGAAATATTTAAAATGTATATTTTAAATAGCACAAGGTGAAAATATGTATATATAAATATCACCAGGTAGAAATATAAAGGGGTATAAAAATGTAAATGAAAAAATGGATACATGCAATATAAAGTGAAAATAGGGGTTTTTATTTTATTGGGAAGGCATATTGGTAGGGGGTTAAAAAAAACAATTTTGGGAGGTATTTTCCAATATTTTTTTAAAATAGAGTATTCTTTCACATGCCACAAATGAACGTGCTATGACATGGTTTCACTAAGTGAAGACCCCGTGATATGACCTTAACGGTAAAACATTTAATTTCACTTGAGTTTTGAATTAACTCATAAACATTTCACAATTTTCAACATAGCTAACTACCTTTCTTTTGGTTCATATAGCTAACTAAACCAACTAAGATTTTTCAAATGAAAATTACATTGTTTTGCTATACTAGGTGACACATAGCTTAAACTATCACCTGGGTCTATTAGAATAGAAATAGGCTTGTTCTATCTCATACCTTCTATTTCCACCATGGATGTTTGGTGATTAGCTTGTCGATTCTCCAAGGCTGCATTAATTCTACGCATTTTGTTTGCTACATCACCAACAGTTGCTTCCTCTTGAATTGTATGCACATTGCTGAAATTCATCTTTCAGTTTGGACAATCCTTTGCATAATGATGTCCCTGAAATTCCCAACATTTTACAGGTCTCTTTGTTCATTAATTTTACCATGATTATTAGATAGATCTCTGTTCTTTGGTGTTGTTAAATTATGTTGTGTATTTTTAAAATATGTTCCTTCATAATTGTTCTTAGAAAAATTTTGGGAGTTATTTTCGAAATTCTTGGGCTTAAAACCTTTCCTTCTTTGCTCAAAATTACTTGTTCTTTTACTCTTCTAGTTAGGTATGCATTCTTTCTTTTTTTTTCTTTGTTCATAACATAAATTAGCTTTCCTCATTGCTTTCTCAAGGGTTTTTGGATTATCATATTAAATTATGTCCTTGAAACTAAGAGGTAAACAACTCAAAAACCTTTGTATCTTAGGATTTTCATCGATTATATAAGGTACATACCATAATAAACTTTAAACTTTACTATTTAGTTCCTTCATAGACATTGAACCTACCTTAATATCATAAAACTCCTTAGATATTTCTTCGTAATACTGTTCAAATAAAAATTTTCTTATAAAGTATTTATTGAAAGTCCTCTAGGTACATACTTTTCTTCAATCCTTTTAACTCTTTTTATATACTGCCACCATATGTCAGCCTTTCTAGTTAAGTTATTGATAGCCATATGAGATTTAAGTCTATTTGACTAATTATAAATTTGAAAGTACTTTTTCATACCTGATAGCCATGCCTCGGATTCTTCACCCTTTTCCACCTCACCATTAAACATAGGAGGTTTTATCCTTTTAAATTCACCTAAATTTTTTCATAAGGTTTATATTTTCTCTTTTTAGGACTATTATCGCTATCACTACTTTCACTAAAATATTTATACTTTTCTTCAAGTGTGACCTTACTTTAATTCCTCAAGAGGAATTACTTTCATCATCATAAAATTTCAACTTCTTACCTTTATGTTGTAAGATACCATTCCGGATTCAGTTTCATGTTCTTTTCTTTTATCCTTGCCTTCGTTATGTATTTTATCTAGCAATATTTGATTCAGTTCTTCCTGTGCTCTTAGCATTCTTTCGTTGTATTCCTTTACAGTCTATAACTCAACTTTTAAGTCTTTTAAAGTTTGAAGCAATTCAGATGGTTGATTATTTAATTCCACATATATATTATCTAGATTATTATGATATGATCCATATTCAGTAGATGCTTCTACTCCTTCCATTTACTGCAAAATAAAAGTTTATATTTCTACACAGAAATGATTTTTAAACATAGTCAGTATTTTCGTTTTCTTGTTTTGTATGCGAGTTGAGCCAATCTTCAGGCCTAGTGTTTGGAAACTTGCTCTGATACCACATGTAACAACACCTAAATCCCATAGTAAAAAAAAATTCATAAGGTCATTAGGATACCAAAACTATTTTCACATAATATACACTTTACATCTTAAAATTTCAATTAAGATTGATACAATAATGATTCATATTATTCTATTCTAGAATTACACTTTCCAAGTACTATTCTAGCTTACTTGCTTTTCAGTTTTCACAAGTTGTGACTGCCTTGACATAAGTTATGCTTTCTGTGATTGTTTTGTTTTGCATAAGGATGGTTATCATTGTGCTTAAAGTCTCTAAAAATTTTCTTACAAGTTCTAGATTGAAGACCGGGTTATTAGGTAAATACATCTTACTTAGCCTATTGGTTAAAGCATATCCTACTTGTTGATGTATTTGTAACTTCAGAATGTATTCACTTGTATACTTTATATATTGTATTTCATTGGTCCTCGATGTTCCTATTGGGAGAATCATTAATTTAATGAAGTCATGTAAATTCATAGATATTAACCCTCCTTTGTAAGTCGAGGGGAAAAGTCCCCACAGTTGAGGGGCACTAGGGTTATTAGAATCTCTTAGAAAAGTCAACCCTAGTAAGTAATTGTCAAGTCGAAAACTAGTATAAATAGAGAGTGAGCCTCTATATTTGAGACACACACTCACTCAACTGTGGCGCATGAGTGAGAAAGGAGGAGCTCACACAAGTCATAGAGAGATCAGACGTCGGAGATCATCTTTGTGTTTTTGGGTTTTACTTTTTCCATTGGTGCTGATTCTATCTTTGAGGAAGTTGTGGGTTTTTCTCCTTTATGGTTTCCCCGAGGAAAATTATTTGTGTCTCTTCTCTCTTGTGATTATAGTTGTGCATGTTATTCTCTCAGATGAAATCCTAGATCATATTGATTAAATGATAAAAATCTAACATGGTATCAGAACTAACCTGAGAAGAAGACACCGTGCAGTTACAGAAGCTAGGGATTATTAATTTTTGGGTCTCTCTCCATAGATCATCAGCAAAAGGAGGCTAGGATAACTCTCCATTGAAGGGTGCATCTTTCTGTTGCAGCAGAACTTGATTCCAGGCATTTTTATTCACTATTGTGGGAAATTAGGTCTTTTCACAGAAGAGGAATTTTTTAGTGAGCCCAGCATAGGATTTCTCTCCTCCTCAAAATCAAAATTTAGAGACCAAGATAAAAAATTTTGGTTTGGTAAAACTCCAGGAAAGTCAAACCCTAATTTGACCCTGGACCAGAAAACCCTAAAATACTAAAACTAGTAGTTTTGGTACATTCGCTCTATATCGATATTGGAGAATGCTTAGAAGCCGAACTATTTGCAGGAAAAAGAAACATTTGTGCTGAACATTGTGTAACAAGTTCAACCTCAGATTCACTATATTCTGGGAGATATGATCCCTCCAAATCAGGGTTCCATCCTCTCCAAGGATTCATCCCTAAACAGGACACCTAGGGAGAATTGCTATATATTAGGATACAAAGGTCAAAATGAAATTTATCAAGATATTCCAGATAAGGCACAGATTGTAATTTCTTTTTTAAATGTTTTAGAACCTGAAGGTGAAACAGTCACACGTGGAAGTCTGTACTAGTTCGCTATGCTGAACATTCCTAAAATAAGTCACCTTAGGAAAACTATCATAAGTCCCAATTGATGAAACCAATTTTGCTTAAACATGTAGTGTTGGAAATAGGACATATGAGGCTACCTCAGTATGAAATTTCATACACATGGGAGTAGTACTTTCAGAGACACCATAGAAACCATATCAAAAATTTCTGTAGAAGAAATTGAAGAAAACTAGGGCATAAGATATTTTGCAGTTCTGATCACAGTTTTGGGAAAATAAGTATGCTGCTCAGCTCGCCTTCAGGAGGCACATATTTTTATCCAATCAGATTTGAAAGATTCCAAGTTTTGAAAATTAGGGTTTCTCTGACAAACCCTAGATCATCCATATTCGGAACCAAGACTGACATCTCAAATTAGTAAGATCTAATCTTTTCCTATTTACATTTGAGGTTCTCATTTCAAAATGACCTATCACACCAGCTTGATGAAAAGCTTGGTGAAGATGAAAACTTTTGAGCATGGAAGTATAGGATTTCACTAGTTCTTGAAGGAAATGAATTGGACACCTATATAAGTGGAGAGGTTCCAGTTCTAGAGGGAGATGAGGCTAAATCCTTACACAAGAAGAACTTGGTCAATGACAAAAGGATCATTGCTGATTCAATCAAGGATCACCTTATACCACAAGTGTATTCCCTAAAGACACCTAAAGAGATGTTTGATTCATTGACCAATTTATTTGAAGAGAAGAACATAAATTGGAAGATGAATTTGAGAAACCATTTGAAGAATGTAAAGATCTAGAATGCAGAGACCATATAGTCATACTTTACAAGGTTCTCTGAAATCAAAGAACAACTTGAAGTAGTGGATGAAGAAGTAAAGAATGCAGAAATTGTGATAACCACCTTGAATGACCTCTAGGATCATGGGACTTATTCATTAGAGGAATGTGTTCAAGAAGGAAGTGATTACCTTCAATAGACTCTGGGAAGAGCACACACAAGATGAAGCTCGAATCATAATAAGAGAAAAGAAGATGGGAGCAACTGAAGATCTAGCTCTCACGATTCAAAGAAGATCCCTCAAGCAATGAGGAATATGAAGGACTCAATTCTTGAAGAACCTCTTATCCATCTTAGCATTTGGATAATAAATGGTGTTGTTATGAATAAAAAAGATGATGAAGCTGAAAGAAGGACTCTACCCATGAAACAAATAAAGATAAGTATTCAATTGTCATTTCATGATATTGTTTTGTTATGCATTTGTTTATATTCATTTGATGTGTTATGCATGCAAGAATGTTTGCATTAATGATAGTATACTACTAATATGCATGTGTTGGGTAAGTAGCTCATGGTGCTATACAACTCTCCATTGCTACTTATATAGAATGAAACCTCTTTGCTGACATATTGGATTAGTGCACAATCTTAATGATGTCATGGTAGAGATGGAAGGCATCTTGAATGTTTCTGTGAGATATGGATGAATGTTGTATTGGATAAAATAGTTGCATGATTATATCTTTATGCATAAGAATTTTCCATTATGAATATGCCATAAGAAATGTTTCTAACCATACAACTAATGCATTTGACTTATAGGAAAGATAGTGTACAATCGCCTATAAGAAGAGAAGGATGAGACTTGTTCCGAAGAACAAGTGATGACAGTTCAAGAAATTATCCAAAATGAAGAATAGTATGATGAGAGTTCAAGAGGCCTCAGACACACTCTAGTATGTGACACTGTTGAGCGACATCATTGATGCAAAGCCTTCGACATATCAAGAAGTATCCAAGAAGAAAGGGAAGGAGAGTACTAGTTCAAGAATAATAATGTATAGGATGCAATATCAAGACATGAAGGGAAGTTTTTAATGTATGCCATATGGATCTACAAGATCCAACATGTAGTAGATGGAAACATCATGGGATATAAGGAAATATTCGTAGCACGAGGCTTCTCACAGAAATAAGGCATAGACTACCAAGAGACATTTGCAGCCATTAGAAGTTAAGACACATGACAGGGAGACTCATGTGTGAAAATTAAAGAAGGCCTTGTACTAGCTGAAAAGACACCCATGGGATAACACATACATGCCAGAGCTTGAAGATCACCTAGAGTGATGAATATCTTAACCTTTGCTACAAGATTGAAGACGAAAGGCTATAGAGGATGACAAGCTCACAGATGGGTGCGAGAAGAAATTTTGAAAAGGTTCAAGATAGGGGATCTTGGTATCCAGTGACCCTAGATGGATACATATAATATTAGTAGCAGAGAAATCTACTTGTCACTCAAGTATAGAATGTTTAAATACATAGAGTATGAAAGGTAGAGGGAGAATGATGCTCCACTTCAGAGGGAGTGACTGTAGAAGATCATGAGGTTTGACGTGGTATGACAGGATGGACAGATTACTGATGGCTCTAAGATTTACTGAGAGTGAAGAAGATTCCAACCTTTGCTTCAAGGTTGAAGGTGGAAGACCAATGATGTTCCTATTATATGTCGATAAATTGTTCCTGACAGGGAAAGAGGAACTCATTAAAGTTGTAAGAAGGAGACTTGCTGCTGAGTTTGAGATGAAGGACTTGGGTATGATGCACTACTTTCTAGGTATGGAGGTGTGGTAGAGTGCGGATGGAATCCCCCTTGGACAAGGGAAGTGTGGAGTGGAGATCCCAAAGAGGTTCGAGATGATGGACTGCAAGGCCATGGCCACACCTATGGCATCAAACCTGAAGTTATTGAGTGATGCTTCATCAGAGTCGTTTGATGCCAAGATGTATTTTCAGATGCTTGGGTCATTGATGTACCTAACGAATACGATACTAGATATTTGCTTTGCTATGAACACATTGAGCCAGTTTTTGACATATCCGAGACATGTTCACCATATTGATGCAAATCATATTCTGAGGTACATGAAGGGTACAGTTGACTATGGGCTCGAGTATGATATGAATCGGAAAATTAACCTGGAGGGTTATGTGGATTCAGATTGGGCAGGCAGTGCCATTGATAGGAAGAGCACTTCGAGGTACTGTTTCAATATGGGATTAGGTGTGATCTCTTGGTTTAGCAGGAAGTAGTCCCGCGTGGCAATGAGTACAAATGAAGCAGAGTATGTCGCAACTTATTTGGCTAGTTGTGAGGTAGTGTGGTTGAGGAAGCTACTATCTAATTTATTTGATCTCAAGTTGGATGCTACTTGTATATATTGCGACAACCAAAGTTGTGTGAAGTTGTCACAAAACCCAGTGTTCCATGACAAGTTGAAGCATATTGAGATAAAATATCACTATATCAGGGATATGGTGCAGAGAGGAGTAGTGAATCTCCTGTATGTTGCAATAAATGAATAGATAGATGATGTGTTGAACAAGCCATTAGCCATAGTGAATTCTGAGTACTTCAGGGAGAAGCTTGGTGTTGTCCAGATCGAGGTTCCTTCCAAGGGAAGTGATGAGTTCGTGATCCTTTTTGACATGATGGTAGGATTGGTTCCTCCCATGGTCAGAAGTAAGTGTTGTGCCTTTATGACATGGTGGTAGGATTGGTTCCTCCCATGGTTAGAAGTAAGTTATGTTCCTTTCTGACATGGTGGTAGGATTGGTTCCTCCCATGGTCAGATGTAAGTGCTGTGCCTTTCTGACATGGTGGCAGGATTGGTTCCTCCCATGGTCAGATATAAGCACTGAGAACTACATCGAACATGGAGAAGGGATGGCTCTATAGAACTACATCCAGCATGAAAAAGGGCTGGCTCTGTAGAGGAAGACCTTGCAGATGGTAAGGCCTACATCCAACATGAAAAAGGGTTGGCTCTGTAAAATTACATCCAACATGAAAAAGGGTTGGCTCTGTAGAACTACATCTAGCATGAAAAAGGGCTGGCTTTGTATAAGTACATCCAGCATGAAAAATGGTTGGCTCTGTAGAAGTACATCCACCATGAAAAGGGGCTAGCTCTGTAGAACTACATCCTGCATATATGAAAAAAGACTGGCACTATAGAGGTACATCCAACATGAAAAAGGGATGGCTCTGTATAAATACATCCAACATGAAAAAGGGTTAGCTCTGTAGAGGTACATCTAACATGAAAAAGGGTTGGCTCTATAGTGGAAATACTTGTGAGAGGCAAGGTGTTGCATCCAGTATGAAAAAGGACTGGATCTGTAGGAGAATTCCTTGCAAGAGGAAGGAAGTACATCCAACACAGAAAAGGGTTGGATCTCTTGATGAAGACCTACATGGAGGCTAGGCCTACAACCAACATGAAAAATGAATGGCTTTGTAGAACTTCCTTTGACGAGAAGAATTAAGAGATAGCACCATTTGCTCGAGATAGCAGAAGTAGTGATGATCCAACTTTGATGATGATCCATCTTTGATGAATGATCCAGTGATGAAGACTTGTGCTAATGAATTGTGTCAAGAGAATACCTTCCTAGTTAAGAGGGAGTGTTGATGCATTTTTAACTTCGGAATGTATTCACTTGTATACTTTATACATTATATTTCATTGGTCCCTGATGTTCCTATCGGGAGAATCATTAATGTAATCAAGTCATGTAAATTCATAGAGGTTAACCCTCCTTTGTAAGTCAGGGGAAAATTCCCCATAGTTGAGAGGCATAGGGCTATTAGACTCTCCTAGAGAAGTCGGCCCTGGTAAGTAATTGTCAAGTTGGAAACTAGTATAAATAGAGAGTGAGCGTCTCTATTTGAGACACACAGTCACTCAACTAGAGCACATGAGTGGAAAGGAGGAGCTCACACAAGTGAGAGAGAGATCATCTATCGGAGATCATCTTTGTGTTTTTTGGTTTTACTTTTTCCATTGGTGATCATTCTATCTCTGAGGAAGTTGCGAGGTTTTCTCCTTTATGGTTTCCTCGAGGAAAATTATTTGTGTATCTTGTCTCTAGTGATTATTGTTGTGCATGTTATTCTCTCAGATAAGATAATAGATCATATTGATTAAATGATAAAAATCCAACACTACTTGTTTTATGCAAGTATTTTGGTGGAGAGCTTGCCTCATTCTTTATCATCTAAGAGTCCTAGGTATGGACACCAAGGGGACCCTAACCATGCTAAGGGTTTCACAAGACAACCAAAACAAAACATTGAACTATGCAATGTTCCTTTACCCTATACTAGAGCTAGCTTTTAATATTTATAAAACATATTTGCATCATAATAAACTAAGTAATATTCAAGGATGTTTGAACTATGCTGACGTTGGTAAACATTTCACACTAAGTGAAGGTAGGTGGGGTCTTAAAGGAGACCGTGTGAAGAGTACGATGGTGATTTCCAGTTTTATGAGGGTTTTACCCTATTCGAGCTCTAGGGATTTTTCATTCTGCATTCTCTTTTGCACTGTGGGCTGGGGAAGAGCCAAAGGCTTCTGATCCCTCCATCATTTGGCCTTGTTTCCGCACTATTCGACTCTGTATTCTTCAGTATCCTTCTGTGTTATTCGACTCTGTGTTCATTATGCCAACAGTGTTGGCTCTTCTCATCATCTTCTTATAGATATAAAATTTGTTATAGGTTTGTTCTTATGCTCTTTACACATAGTCAGTTTTTATTGTAAGTCATTATTATTTTTTTAATAGACATTAGCAACATGTTTTAACTATAACTTATTGTTTTCTTTCCAGGAAACTCACTGGTTACTTAACGAGGAGGATGGGTATGAAGAGCTTGGGGTTTGGTAACGACTAGGGATTTGGTAAGACCTATGAGCCCGAAACCTCTGGTATTTGGTGATATGTGTAGTGCTTTATCCCTTTTTGGACTTGCATTCTTGGAAGTTTCTAGGGTTCAAATGAGCCCAATAGTTAAAAATGGTAAATGTTCTGGTGTTTTTACTTAATGGCGTTTACTGGAAGAGATACGATGGTTTTGAAAGATTTAGAGCTCAGCACTGTAATAATGTTAAAAAGACCATGAGTCTGCATGGAAGTTATAAGAAACTCTAATTGTAATGTTTTTGATGGCATTATAGCTATTTCAAAAATCATTTCACAACTGTTTTTCTAAAGACTGTGAAATGTTCTTGTTTTTACTCTGAACTTGGTTTTACTTGTAAATGATATTACGTTGTGTAAATTTTAACCATTTGGGCTTATGGAATACTCTGTGAATCATTTTGTCTACTCTATTTTATTTTTATGTTTCATTTAGAATAATATGTGTGAAATAAATTTTGTATTCGCTCGGTTAATAGGTGCGTAATATGTTTTTAATATTTATTGATGATTTGTTGAGTGTTTTATTTCCCTTTGCTATCGATACTAGGATGTAAGAGATTCACTATGTGATTTTAGTGTTTTGTAAAATAAATAAAAATGAAATATCCTTACAGGCTTTGATCTCGTGACCTATAAAATACTTCCTTAGCTGGCACTATATGAAATATGATTGTTTATTGTTTATATATTGTATTTCTTGAAGACATCGTGGGTTAAGTTTGGTTAGGTTCATTATGTTTACTTTTTTGTTAATCTAGGATATTCAACTATAGGTTTTAATTATCATTGGAAATTATAAAGCCTTCAATATGTAAGTTTGAATAATTATTTTATAATTATGTTTATCCTACAGGTTTCGACCTTTGGGTATGCACTACCTACGCTAAAAGGAAATATTGTTTAAAAATTATAGATATAGAGATTCTTCTTAAAATTCATTAAAAAGAAACGTTTTATCCTTAATCATTTTGTAGAAGAAAAAGGGCCTCTCGGCTGTGTGAGTTTAGTAAAGAAATACAAAGCCTTTCGGTTGTAACAAAAATGTTGTAAAGAGTAAATTGTTAATGGGTATTCAAACCTGGTTGTAAGGATTCATTTTTTAGTTTGATTGAAATAAATGTTTTAAATAAACCCTAAATTGAATTTTAGTTCATTGTTCACTTAGTCAAATAGCATTGTTTGTAAAATCTATAAGAGTATATAAAAGAAAACTAAAGGAGTAGTAAGTATTCATTACTTATACAATAAGAAACTATTTACGAAATTATATATATATATGTGTGTGTGTGTGTGTGTGTGTGTACACTTTTCTTCTAAAATCAAGAACTACAATAACCTACAAGTTATAACCCAAAAATTCATAAAAATTTAAAATTTTTCATGTAACATAAAATGTTTGTAGTCATCACTGCCTAGGGATCAATATATGCTAATTGTTACTTTAAACAGTAGTATTTAGAACTGCACATTTGTAAATCTTTAGTTCTGTATAATTATTTGGTTATCTTCATAGTTCCATGTTAAGGATTTGAATTCAGCAGTTTATGTTTTTTGAAAGACAGGAAAAGAACATTATGTCTAAACCTGATACTAAGTATGTTTTTATTGTCTTATGACAAGTAGGAAAGAACTTCAGTTGAGATTGAGGCTTACTTAGCTTATACCTAACGTAGTAAAGTGTTGCTTCTTCTACAGGTTCTAAATAGGTAAGCAGTTTTGTTACCAGTCTTTCCAGATCGAGAATAACATTCAACTAGCATATAATAAAATACTAGTTAAATTATTTGTTTACATCTTAAGTAGTAAAAGAGGTGTTGTTGATCTTATTATTTATGATCTTCATAGTTGATAGTACTGTAAACATTTCTAGCAATTCGAACTTGAATCAATTATTCTTCTAATCACTATAACTAGCTCTTGTTTGTTTAATTTTTGTATCATTATATTTTTAGTTTAGAAATATGTATACAACCTTAGGAAAAGGCATCTCATCTAGAAGTTGCCCTTATGGAAACTACTTGATGTTATAATAATTTCCAAGATTCTTATTGTTACTGATATTGAGCAAATATGGAAAGAAACTAAGGATCTTAGTAAGAATAATAAGCATATGTGACTGAGGACTTATGTAGGAAACAATACTAAGATGCACAAGGTATTTTTAAGCTAGACTAGCACTTATTGTTTATATATGTACTAACACCACTTGTTTTACTTCAATGATAGTGTTATTACCTTTTATGTAAGAAAGGATGTATTAATGTCTATAAGAAGACTACCCTTTATTTCCTGTGGATAATTTCTCTTCTCATCAGATTCTACTAAAACTTATACAATTTCTAGCATCTTTAAATTATGATATCAATTCTATTATCTATTTTAATATGCTAGCTAGGCATATTTGTTTTAACAGCTATTAATGAAATTTCATAGTTGATTTCTATTGCTATAATTTTTATTTAAGCAATATCCATGATGTAGTTCTTTTGCGTTAAGTTTTCCTATACTAATGTCGAGATTGGAGAAATCCACACTTGAATTTCTATATATCTCTATTATATTTAAAACCATACTAAAACCCTAGTATTCTTACTATTTACCTCCCATGTTATTGACCATGTAATAATTGTACATAAAACCAAAAATATCAACCCATAACATGTATTGTAACATGGTATTAATTCATTTTTTTTCCCACTATTATGTGCAGGCTAGGCAAGGGTTTCAAACTATAACAAAAGACCCACAAATGAAAAGATTTTTCAAGCCACGTGTTGGCAATACGAAGGTTAGGTTTTGGGTTTGACCGAAGACACTTGAAAAAATGTGCTAAACCCTAAAAATCTGCATTCCTCTTAGTCTTATTATGCTGCTGTGTGTTTGTAAAAATGGCAAGCTTATGGCTGCAAGGTTTCACTGTTAAAACTTGCTCCTTCTTTTTCTGTAGGCTCCTTATACCATGTAAGTCTCTATGCATCGAAGGATTTGTATGTTTACGATTATATTGAGCCACAAAACCCCTTGAACTGTCGTAGTTACCTCGGTAAGCATTGTTCTTTGTAAACTAGTGTAGTGGCATTTGCCTCTTCACAGTCCATTCTGTAAAGTGGCATTTGCCTCTTCTCCATCGTGGGGTTTGGGACTCGGATTCGTACTTTGTGAGGTATGTATTTCTTCTACAATGCTTCTTTGAATTTCATTGTTTTCCCAAAGGTGGCTAAAGTTTGATAAGAACACTTCTTATAGCAAAAATAGAACCAGGTATGAAGATCATTTTCTATTAAAAACATTATTGCAATGTTCAGTTAACCTCTTTCATTCTTTTTTTTTTTACAGTGGTATAATAATAAATCTTGTTTTCGTGCTCAAACCTTTTTGTAGGCTACATTCTAGGATATACCAGAGTTGGAAGACATAAAAAAAGGACTCCACCAAAACAATTTCCGGGTAAGCCTTGATTTCACTAAGGTTCTCCTACAGTGGTTTATAGTGTTGAAATTTTTGTTGAAGGAGTTCGTAGGTTTAAATGGTCCTTTAGCTTGACCATGATGTACTAAAACGTAACAGCTTGGACTGGCCAAGGGCCATTACATGATGATTGGTTTAAAATTTATGAAGCCCTAGTGGTTGTTTTAGTAAAGATGGGTTAGGGCTAGCCGAGACAACTGTATTGTCTATTGTAAATTTTGTTCGGAGTGATGATACTTTTTTAATCAGGCTTTTAAGCCTTCAGTTGTAATGTAAAAAGGCCATAGGGCCATAAATATTTCAATTCAGTTTTTAGTCTTAAATGATTACTTCCAGCTTCAAGCTGGTTGGTTGTAAATATGTTTTGATAATATAATTACGTATATTTTAGTTACTTTAATTATTCTTGTTGTAAATAACCTTTCGAAGATTTAGGGTTAAGTAAAATCCTAGTTAGTTTGTTTTTCTTTTTTATATAAATTATATCTTGAGGGTTTTCGACACTGGGGTTTTTAAATAGTGACCTAGTTATTAATATCAGTAATGATTTCTATAGTAATTAAAATAAAGGAAAAGATAGTGGCTAATTAACTTAATTCCTTTCTGTAATCTCTGAGATTGAAAAATATGTTGTTAGATTTTTATTTTTATAGTCACTCAAGGACAAGTATGTAACTCTATATAGTCATCTAATTGATGCTTATGGTTGTATGGAATAGAGTAGATATATTTTGAATTTATTTAAATATGAAAAGAACAACTCTTTTAAATAGATTATTTTACAAACCCTAATTCTTCTTAAGATAACTACAGAGTTAGTATTTCATTCTTGGTTAACCCTAGTTTGCATTTTCACTTGGATGAATTAATTTGGTAATTGTTTAGCCTTGTATACTATTTCTTTTAAGTTAATCTTAGTTGTGTTAATTTTGTGCTTATATATTATCTGTTTATTATTAAAATATTATACTTATAATAATAATTTTGATTTACTATGTAGTAAATCATTACACAGACTAGTTTTTAATACCCTTAGCTCTTTACTAACTACTTCTATTATTTTGTTAAAGTACTCTATCTAAAAAGTATAAAAAAATCATACAAACAATTTATACATATGAACCTGTAGAAGTTAACAATTTCATATGCATGCATACTTCATTCGAAATCTTTATCTGAAATTAAACTAACCTACTGTACTAGAGTACCACCTTATAAAAGGTGTAGAAAAATATGGTTTAGATATTTTCTTTCTATCTATCAAATAAATTAGATATTCTTCTAATAATTTACCCTAATCTAGCTAGTACAGAATTTACTATTTTTTCACAGCATAAACATTTCTCCTAACTAACCCTAGCAACAATATGAACAGAAACATACCATATCATTGATTAATCTTAAACTTTCCATATAACAGTAAATACTTAGATAGTTGAATGAAACAAGTAGAACCTGGAAATATAGATGAGGTGACAACAGCTTAAGGAACCCGTTCCTCCCAACCAACTCCTAGAGAAAAGCTAGACTACAATTCTCAGGACCCCCGAGCTTGTCTCCTGGTCCACCTGGTAGAGGTACTAGGTGAAAGATGTAGCCTTAGTAATCCTATGAAAATCCACTGAGTCTTCAGCAGTAAGTCAGTTTTGCATGCAGCAGTATGAACTCAGCTCAGAATAGTTGCACTAGTTCAAGTCTTCAACACTTTTCCATTGAAAACATACTTCAGCTAGTCCCCTCCCATTAGAGGAAATTTCAATTTAAAATGGGCCTTCTAAAAATAATACAAATTCCATGTTATCATGTATTATCCAATAAAAATGCTTTAAAATTAAAAAGGGAGCACCTCTTAAACAAATTTTTAATATAAATTTAGGGATAGGTATCATAAAAAAACTACTTTTTTTGTTCGTATTTTTGACATATCTCTCTGTGTTTTTACTCAAATTTTGATCGGGGGAGCTCGTTGGATTGGATTTAATTCCGCATCCAACGAGTACCCACTAGGCATACTTTTGATGGGCCCCGCTACCCCAAAAAAAAGAAAAACCTAAAAAATGTGATGATGACATCATCATCACATTTTTTCTGGTATTTCTTGTTTTTGGGGTAGCGGAGCCCGCAAAAATTATGCCAAGTGGGTACTCGTTGGATGTAAAATTTAATTCCGCATCCAACGAGCTCTCTCGATCGAAATTTCAGTAAAAACACAGGGAGATATGTCAAAAATACAAACAAAAAAGTAGTTTTTTCTTTTCTTCCTCCAAAATTAATAAATATTATTTTATTAATTTAACTATTATCTTATTAATTTTCCTTAGGAGGCCCATTTTGAGTTGAAATTTCCTCTAATGATCGAATTTTCTTGTGTACTTAACGAGCCACCTACTCTTGTTCCAATTTCTTGAGGAACATGACCACAAAAATAGGGAAGTTGCCACATGCAACAACTAGAAGTAGTTTGAGGATGCTGCCAAGTGTTAATATGCTCTCAACCCAGCCTTATCCATCAAGTGACCAATAAAACACTCATTTAATAGCTTCCCTAAGCTCTTGTCTCATCTTTCATTTATTTATTAATAAAATATTAAGCAATTACATTAAATTATCCTTGACCCTACTTGGTCATTAGTTACAAACTTTAACATAAAATGTAACATAATGTTTCTTAAAACATAAAATGTTTTTTTCCAAATTGGGGCATGTGACACTACAAGTTTACTATGAAAACTCTGTAAAAACTGTAGCATTCGTTATCTGATAATATACAAGAATATTAACCATTTTCCCTCTTCTATTTCAGAAAAAGAATTAATAGTCTTAGGGACACATTCAACATTCATAGAATCCTTTAGATATATATATAAAACAAATTTAAATATAGTAATCAGAGCAACTTAGAACCTGTTAACTGGCGAAGTGAACAAACACCCAAAGAAGACCATTCCTCCCAACCATCTCCTGAAAGCAGCCAATATCACTTTCTTTAGGACCCTCGAGCATGTTCACTGAACCACCAAGATGAAGATGTTGTGTAGAATCCTACACAGTACTCTGTAACTTAGCAATCACACTTGTAGACTTAACTCTTAGCAAATCGCTTTAGCTTTCCCCTCATCGAATTTCTCTTATGTTCCTAACCTTCTAGTTTCTAGCAAAACTACAAAGCTCTAATTACTTAGAATACAATGTAGTGAGCCTCCTGCTTATTCAATGGTATATATAAGCTAGCATAGGTCTATGAGTTAGTTTTGTAATTAAATGAGCCACCTACTGAGTTCCTCTTTGAAGGGAACATTACCACAATTATAGGGATGTTGCCTCCTGAAACAACTAGAAAGTGAATGATGTTGTTGCTACTTGTCATTTTCTCCTTCTATAGAAGATCATTCCTCCTAGTGGGTCAGTGAACACTCTTCAATAGGGTTCTTTGGATATGCGTCTCCTCTTTTAAATATTTAAATAAATAAAATATTCAATTACAACCATCTTTGACCATCCTTGGTCAACAACATAAAACTTTACGATAACCTTTAAAACAACGTTTTCTCAAAAATAAAATGTTTTTCAATTCTAGGTGGGTTACACCATATTCATTATGGTAAAGTATACTCTTGATATCCATCATTATATAAAGAGATTTTATTTAGGAGAATTATATTATCTCACATGTAGTATGTGAGAGTAATTCCTCCTCATAGGCTTGGTATATAATAGGGTCATGTTAGGATATTTAGACACTTAGGAGTTAGTTAAGATCAACTTGTGTAATATATCCATCAGGTAAAAGTGTGTTTCTTTAGTATGCATTTGTAAATATTCTAATCCGACGGTCATGATATGTTCTAGACATAGAGTGATCCGACGGTTAACTTTCTCTTAGATCATACCTACCATTGATCAATGGTTTAACACCCGATTGGTCTATGATATCTATTTAAAGAGCATAGAGGGTCCTTGGCTAGTTGATTGATTATGAGAAGATTAGGTAACTTTCTTTCTTTTGCATAATAAATTGCTCCAAGTAGCTATTTGGCTGGGGCCGTGGACTATTTCTCTCTCGAGGGTTTTAACCACGTGACAAACATAGGAATGTTGATCTGTGATCTATTTGTGTGAAGTACTTTCTCAAGGTGTTCAGTCTTTTGGGAGTACCTTGTGTACTCGAACATGGTATCAGAGCATTTATGAAGAGTCATTTTCGGTTTTGATCAAGATCTGGAACCGGAGTTGCCAAAAATTTGAAAGGGTTTCTAGTTCTGGATTTTCTGTGCATTTGTGGCCTGTGGGAGTTGTTCCATTGCGTCCATAGTATTGTTTCCATTGGGAAAAAGTTTTCATTTCACTGAAAACCATTTTCATTTGTTCTAGAAGCACCCATTTCGGCAAATCTGAAGGTATAATGTTACAGTGATGGATTTGTTTTATTTATTTTTAAATCTCTCATATTTTATCAGCTTTATTACTAGATCTTTACTGTTTTAGTCTCAGGTGGTTTCCTTCATTGATTGCATATGCTCTTTTCCGTGCACCTTGCACAATCGCGGTGAATCAGAAACAAAAAGGGAAAGTTGTTTTTCTTGTCTTCTCGGCTACGTATGCTCTTTGCCATGTACCTTGTGCGATCGCGAAAAATCAGAAACACCGAAAAAACTTGAAAATGTAGACTTTCCGGGTAAGCTAACCAAGATCTAACCCATTTGTGTGGAAAAAGTTTTTTTTGTTTTTTTTTTTGTGATTTGCAGAAAAAAAGGCAAGCACGGAGAATGAGAGAGAAGAGTAAAAAAAAATCCTTCATCTTTCCATTCTTTTACGTACCTTTCAAACTTTAGCTCACTTGGTCCAAAGTTGCTTTATTCCTTAATAGGTCTTGAGTTCAAGTCTTATTAAGCTAATTTTTAGTGCATGCAATTTCTATTTTCAAGTTACTTTATTGTAAAAGTGCATCTCACATAAATAAAATAAAATAAAAAGTGAGTCACTTAAATCTTTTAATTTATTGCCGCACTATTTAAAAGCACTATTTAAAAGTAACATTATTGTAAAAGTGAACCTCACTTATACAAAAGTGATTCACTTCAAAGCAAGTTTATTGTAAAGTGATTGTCAAAGGTTGATCTTGGGAAGAGGGGGGATCTTTTTTTTAGTTGCTCAAGTTAATATCTGCCACGTCACTATTGGGGACATCTTCAACATTTTCTTTGATCAAGCATAGCTTCATCATCCATAATCAGTTTTCAGTGCCATTTTTTTTTTAAATCGCATATTTTTTCGAGCTCTTTGCATCTAGACAATTAGTTTCTATTCTTTCAGCTATTATTTTATAGTATGGCTTCCCCTTGTGATATTATACATACAAGTTCTAACTATTTCTCATGGAAATCTCGTATGGAGGATGTTTTGCGAAGTAGGGGACTTTTCAGGATAACCTCGGGGAAAGAAATAGAACCCACTAATGATGATAAGAAAATTAAATGGGCAAATAGATGTGATGAAGCTCGTGGATTGATTGGGATGTCAATCTCTACTGATTTGCGATTCCACATATCTGGAATTGATGAACCTGATATACCTTGGGAAAAGTTGGAATATGTGTTTGGTAAACACAATGAAATTCGGGGTCATCAACTTGAGAATGAGTTGCTTTCCTTGAATCCAAATGATTTTTCATGCATTCAAGACTATTTATCTAAGTATAAAACTCTTAGACTCTTATGTGTGGAATTCAAGATTAAGAAAGAAGACAAACAATGTATTTATTATATTCTTTCCAAACTTGGACCTGCATATTCTGTTTTTGTATCTACATTCTACTCCATGAAAGAATCCTTGACTACAGCTAGCTATCAAGAGCCTAGTCTTGAATCTTTTTGTGATTCCTTAATTAGAGAGTAAGATAAGCTCATTCACCTTAGAATAATTAACAATGCAGATAAATCTGGGAAAGCCTTATTGTCCCAACAGAAAGACAAGTCCAAGCCTCCCAAGAAACATAACTTTTGCAATAATAAGCCAAACAACAAGGGTCCCAAACCCTCTCAGTCAGCGCCTTCTTTAAAAAATGAAAAAGGATCCAAACCAAAAGTAAAGAAGACTGAGCGCCATTGCAATTTTTGTGGGAAATATAATCATGATGAATCTAAGTGTTTCAATAAAATGGCAGCCTTGGAAGTAGCAATGAAGAAGCACCACATCAGCTTAGATTCGTCTTCAGAATCTAACTCTCATGGACATGCACTTTGTGCTTCTGGTTACTCTTATACTGCATCTTCTTCTTCTACATCAAATGAATGGCTCATTGATCATGGAGCATCTTATCATATGGCTAAGGATCAAGCCATCTTTTCTACTATGCATGAATGTAACACCAAACAAATATTTGTTGGTGATGATAGATCTCTAAGTGTTGTAGGATCTGGAACAATTCCAGTAGAAAATGGTCATTTCAGTGATGTACTATGTGTTCTGAAAATTTTCTGCAATTTGTTATTAGTCTATCAAATTACTCATTCAGGTGAAGGTAAAACTGTGACGTTTACACCTCACCAAGTTGTAATCAAGGATTTCAAAAATTCTCAAAATGTCCTTGCTACTAGAACTATTGATGATATTACCAGGTTGTACAAATTTAACATTTTTGGGTCATCATCTTTTCCTTTAGTTTTTGTTTCCCATAGTGATAACTTGAGCAAACTTTGGAATGAGCGATTTGGTCACTTAAATTACCGCTCATTGCAACAACTATGTAAAGACAATATGGTGACTGGTCTTTCGATGGTATCTTGCAAGGATGGGGTTTGTTTTGGTTGTGTACTCAGAAAACATCATCGGGACAGTTTTGAAAAACGTGCCTCTTGGCATGCCTCAGTTCCCTTGGCGCTTGTGCATAGTGACTTGTGTGGCCCTCTTCCATCTGCTTCCTTTTCTGGTTTCAAATATTTCTTAACTTTCATTGACAACTACTCCAGACGCACTTGGGTTTACTTCCTAAAACTTAAGAGCGAAGTATTTAACATGTTCTTGGCCTACAAGGCCCATGTTGAAAAACAAACTGGTCATCCAATTATTAAGTTAAGATTTGACAATGGAGGAGAATATGTTAACAACAAGTTCACTACTTTTTGCACTGAACAAGGAATCCAACAACAGCACACTGTTCCATATACACCACAACAAAATGGTGTAGCTGAACGAAAGAACCATACTTTAAAAGAAATGACTAATTCTATGATCCAATCTAAGGGACTAAGTCTTCAATATTGGGCTGAGGCCATAAATTGTGCAAATTACATAGTTAATCGCACACCCACTAAAGTTTTACAAGATATAACACTAGAGGAAGCATGGAGTAAAATTAAACTAGATATAAGTCACTTTCATTTGTTTGGTTGTGAAGCATGGGCTCACATTCCAGATGAAAAAAGGAAAGCATTGTAGCCTAAAAGTGAAAATTGCATATTTGTTGGATATTCAGAAGATGTAAAAGGTTATAGACTTATCCAGCCACATTCTCATGATATCATCATTAGAATAGATGTTAAATTTGATGAAAATATCTTGGTCTATGAGCCTAACTTGATGGGTGTGCCATCTTTGTCCTGCGAGCCTGATTCAGCGGTTGTGCCTTATTCTTGTTCTTCCAACTTCCTTGACAGGTTTCCAACTCCAGTTTCTGGTGATGACAGTGAGGATGAAAATCCACCTCCACCTACTCATGTTCCTATAATTTCACTAGCACCAATGCTTCCTCGATGGGTCCATTCAACATGTGAAGCAGCTAGTGATCTTGCTGGTAATCCAAGAGATCAACGTCGAACACGTTCTCAATTTCAGCGAGACTCTTCTCTTTTGGCTCAAGTTTTCGAGAATCATGATCCAGAAAATTTTGCAGAAGCTTCAGGAAATCTAGATTGGGAAGCAGCTATGGATGAAGAATATTGTTCCTTAATGGCGAACAATACTTGGGATCTTGTTCCTCTTCCAAAAGGAAGAAAACTTGTTAGATATAAATGGGTCTATAGAACTAAGTATGCATCAGATGGAAGTGTTGAAAGACTTAAGGTAAGGTTAGTTGCCAAAGGTTTTTCCTAAGTTGAAGGGATTGAATACAATGAAACCTTTGCTCCTGTCGCAAAAATGAATTCCATCTGCTTTGTTCTTTCCCTTTCAGCCTTACATAATTGGGAATTCCATCAAATGGATGTCAAGTATACCTTTTTACATGCATATTTACAAGAGGAAATTTACATGGAACAACCTCCTGGATATGTTTAGGATCACTCTAGCCTTGTCTGTCTCCTTAAGAAATATTTATATGGCCTTAAGCAAGCTCCTAGAGCTTGGTATGCCAAAATGGATAGCTTTCTCCTTGACACTGGTTTTTCTAGATGCCATTCTGACCCCAATGTCTATACCAAGAAAGTAGGAAACCATCTCATCATACTTGTTCTTTATGTTGATGATATTATCCTTACTGGTAGTGACCTTAAACTTATAACCCATGTGAAATCCAGTCTTAAGCAAAATTTTGAAATGTCAGACTTAGGACATTTGCATTATTTTCTTGGTCTCCAAGTCTTGCAAACCAAAGAAAGAATATTTTTCCTAGTCTATGTATGCTTGTGACCTTCTTCGTTGCTTCTACATGGAAGATTGTAAACCAGCCCCTTCTCCCTTCTAGTGTGAAGTCAAACTTTCTTCCAGTTGTACTTCTCCTGAAGTAGATGCCACCTTGTATCGTCAGCTTGTTGGTAGTATTTTATACTTGACTCATTGTCGTCCTGATCTTTCCTTTGTCATTGGTCGTGTTTCTCATTATATGCAAACTCCTCATGAAAGTCACTGGAAAGCAACAAAAATAATACTTCGATATATTCGAGGTACAATTCAGTTTGGGATTCATTACAGTACAAGGGGGAAACCTTTGTTGGTTGGTTTCACTGATTTAGATTGGACTAGAGATCCTGATGGTCGAAAGTCTACTATAGGTTATGTTTTCAGTTTGGAATTTGGACCTGTCACTTGGGCTTGTAAGAAACAACAAGATCTTTCTCTTTCTTTAGCAGAAGTAGAATATCGAACCGCAGTTAATTCTAGTTAGGAAGCTTTATGGCTTCGACAGATCCTTTTAGAGTTTGGATTCGAGTAGAAGCAGCCTACTCTACTTTGGTGAGACAATCAAAGTGCCATCAAGCTTGCCAAAGATCTAGTTCTACATCAGTGCATCAAACACATTGAGCTACACATGCACTTCATCAGAAATCTTGTTCATGATCATGTTCTTGAAATGCTTTATCTCCCTACAGATGATCAAGTTCAGAGATGATTTTAAGGAACGATACTTATTTAAAAGTGTATAAATGTTGGCAAATATTACCAATTCTTAAAACGACAACTATAAAATGATTGGTGATATTTTTCAAAAAATATTTTAATTTTCAATGATTTTATATCGTTTATATAATAATTTGGTGATTTTTAGGGTGAAATTTTTTTACCCCATCAAAATTGGGCAAAACCGGGCTTCAAAAAATGCAAAATTGTGAATCTTTTTTGGGAGAAAAACATGGAAAAATAGCCCACTGGGCTAAAATTCGCCCCTAAAATCATCCCTGGATTCAAGTTGCAGACATCTTCACCAAGTCTCTTACAAAAATGAAGTTTTCTAAACTTTGATCTATGTTAGGAGTTCAGGAATCTGTCCTTAAGGGGGGATATGCTCTAATTCCTCCTTCCTTCTCCTAATAGTGTCACTTGTGTAAATCCTTCAATCCTATCCCAAGTTGTTCTTAAGGGGGGATGTTAGGATATTTAGACACTTAGGAGTTAGTTAAGATCAACTTGTGTAATATATCCATTAGGTAAAAGTGTGTTTCTAATATGTAATATATGCATTTGTAAATATTCTACTCTGACGCTCATGATATGTTCTTGACATAGAGTGATCCAACGATTTAACTTCTCTTAGATCATACCTACCATTGATCGATGGCTTAACATCTGATTGGTCTATGATCTCTATTTAAAGACCATAGAGGGTCGTTGGCGAGTTGATCAATTATGAGATGCTCATGTAACTTTCTTTCTTTTGCATGATAAATTGCTCCAAGTAGCTATTTGGCTGGGGTCGTTGACTGTTTTTCTCTCGAGGGTTTTAACCATGTGACAAACATTGGAGTGTTGATCTGTGATCTATTTGTGTGAAGCAGTTACTCAAGGTGTTTGGTCTTTTGGGAGTACCCTGTGTACCCAAACAGATCAAGGGAGTCACATCACAACAACATAATTGATCTTTCTATATTGTATTGGGGTTTTTGGCATTGCTCTCTTGTAAACTTGAGGAGATATTCTGGAGATAATAGAAGACTACCTTCCCATGGAAGTATCCCAATAGGGTGAACCACGTATATTTGGTGTTGTCTTTTCTCTTGTTCACTTTTGTACTTATTATTGATATATTATTGTTTTGAATAGATAGGTAAGCTAGTTTAGCTTGATCCCTCTTTCCAACAGTGCACACTGTTGTTGATTAAAAAAAATTGCACTCGTTGTATATTTTCCTCTACATGTTGGTTGATTATAGTTGTTTTGTCTTAGCACCAAAATTCCAAAATGAAAAATAACCATAGAAACAAATATGCAGCATAAATAATAGTTCATTTCATTAATCAAATAACTGAAACTTGTTTACATAGAGAATGAAAATGAACTAGCTAGAGTGCTGGTAGCTTATCTCTGAGAATAGATGTGGTGGATACATGCTTCTGAAATCTATGTTACAATGAGGCTTGAAGGAATATATATTATTGAGAAACAATTGAAACCCTACACATTCGAAAACCTAACCCTGGGAGGTAAAACGTCAGAATGTTGGCCCCATTGGGTAACTTGGCATACTACCTTTGTTTGACGTGCATCATACATCGTTAGAAAGATATCTTCAAGGACTACATCCATAAATAGAAATACTTGAGTCTAGAATGGAATCATATTTTCCCAACCATTTGATGCTGAAAAAATGTCATTTAGGTTCTCAAAACGGCTCCAAAAGTTTAGGACCCAAAAACTGCCAAAAATAGTAAATTGTGCTAAAATTAAGGAAATTGGAAGAATAAAAGAAACAATGGTGGAGGTCCAAGTGGAATAGGTGGGTGGCCACCAATATCCTCCTAGATCATTCCTGCCCCCTTAGGAAGCAATGGTCCCCATTGCGTTGAGTTCCTTCATGAGATGAGGAAACTTCTGCTGAACTTGGTCTCCAGTGAGCTACTTTCCCTGGTGAAGGAGTTGGATTGATTTAATAACTCGATATAGCTAGATATTCTATTGACAGGTGTTCTTCATCTGTATGTCCATAATCTGATCAGTTGTGGCTTGTTCTAGGCAGTTGGGGTTTAACTCTATTGGTGTGAGTTGTTCTGCCATGTCTGATGTGTCTAGTAGAGGTGGAAAGTAGGTTCGAAGGTGGTCCACATTGAACACTGGGTGCAAACTAAGGAATGGTTGAATACTAAGCTTGAAGGAATTGTCTCAAATAGCCTTGGTGATGGTGTATGGCCCATATCGGAGCAGGAAAAGCTTGCAGTGGGGTCCAGCGAGGCGCTCCTTTTGCAAATGTAGCCACACTTTGTTGCCCACCTGGAATCTGTGTTACACCCGATGCTGATCATGGCGCTGCTTGTACTTAGCATTGGATTTGTCCAATATGTCATGAAATTGTTGGAGAATCCAGTGAATGCACTCAGTGAAGCTGTTCGCCTTAGAAACTTTAGATTGGACATGGGATGAATCAGCTTGAGTAGCTGCAAATGGAATGGCTACGTCAATGGGACATAGTGGCTGGAATCCCAAGCCCACCTAAAAGGGGTTATGGTCGGTTGAGCTATGTAGGGCCCTGTTATAGCTATGTTGTACATAGGGGAGGCTCTCATTCCATGTGCGTGGATGCTTTGAGTTGTACATGCGCAAAATGTGTATGATCATCTGGTTGATGACCTCTGTCTGGCCATCAGTTTAGGGATGGAAAGCTATGGAATTCGAGATCTTGGTGTCTAGCATTGACCATAGGCTAGACCAGAATGTACTAAGGAACCTGCTATCCTGAGCTGATATTATAGACTATGGGATCCCAAAGTCTACCCACACTTGTTCAAAGAAAATTTTAGCAGTGGATTCTTCTATGATATTCTTCTTGTAGGCCGCCATTATGGCCATCTTTGAGAATCTGTCGACGACCATGAACACACAGTCATTGTTGTGCTTAGTAGAAGGAAGGACCGACATGTAATCCATGGAGATGGATTCCCAAGGTCGAATAGGGGTAGGAAATGGAGTATAGAGGCCTTGCTTCTTGATGGACGATTTAGCAATGGTGCAGGAAGTGCAGGACCGGATGTACTTCTCGATGTCTTGTCAAAGGTTTGGCCAATAGAAATAATTTTGTAGTACTGCCACTGTTTTCTTGACCCCGAAATGACTAGCGACTTGACTGTAGTGCGCTTTCCAAATCATCTTGGCACGCTCTCTTGAAGGAACACAAAGGTGTCCCATGTGACATAGTAGTGCATTCTGGAGGTGAAAATTTGGAACTTGGTTTCCCTCTAAGAGCGTCCTGTATGTGTGGCTAAATTCTGGATCACTCTTGTAGAGAAGCGGCCAATTAGAGGTCTCGTGCCCAAAAGAGTTGAGCATGGTGGTTATCGCCATGATCAGTGGTCGGCTGAGGTAGTCTGCAACATTATTGGTGCTTCCCTTCTTGTACTTGATATTCAAATGAAACTGTTGTAGATATGTGAACCAATTCTGATGTCGATTGTTCTGTAACTTCCCTTGTGTCTGTATGAACTGCAGGGTTTGATGGTTTGTGTGGATGATCGTTTCCTTCCCCAAAATGTAATGCTTCCATTGTTGGAAAACATATACAATGGAATACATCTCTTTTTCATAAATGGGATATTTGCAAACTGTGTCAGATAGTGTCTCACTGTGTTGGGCAATAGGGCAGACCTGGGTTTAATCCTTTTATGTCGCACCAACAAAAGACCCACAGTGTTGGCCCTTTCAGCAACAACCTACGCACAGGTTGCAGTCTCACCTAAAACAGCTATGGGGTGCTGCAGAATCAGGTTTCTGCAAGCAGAGAGGGATATTACTGTACCTTAACCTTTAATAAACTTATTAATCAACAATTACACAGCTTTGTCATTCACGCATATACAACTTCGTAGATAGATAAACAACCGTGACTTGCTTAACCCACTACGGGGAATTCACAGCGAAGCTTGTTATTAGCAGTGATCTAAGTTATCAAATGTATATAGTATTAATGCATAAAAGACAACATAAAAAGAAACAACACAAGAAACCACAACACCAGATATAACGTGGTTCACCCCCAGTGTAGGGGTTACATCCACAAACTGTGTTTTATTCAACTTGCTACAAAACCACAGTTTGATCTGCACACTCAGCTGCAGATCCCTTCAATCCTTAAAATCTGCACACACAGCAGCAGGCCTCTACGCACACAGCTGCAGATCTTTCCTTAATATTCTTACAAACAAAACCCCCTGCGCACACAGCTGCAGAGGTCGTCCATGCACACAGCTGGGACTTAACCTTTCCTTACATAATCAGCCTTAGCTCCACCTTTCTTTCTTCACATAAAAAATCCTAACCTCTCTTATTTACCCAAGTGCCTATTTATATCGCACTATTTACAAACACATGGATTCAAACCATGGGCACCCAAAACCCTAAACCGTGGTCTTAAGCCGCGGGTTTATTACAATAGAGGACTTTGACTCAACCCTCGACACCCCTAAGACTATTTTGAGTCAAAACTCATGGAGTTACCCATCTTAAGGATTGTTGAGGTGCGTGCCCCAACAGGCCCCTAAGACTCACCAGTGTCCCGTCCCGGGGCACTTATCTGCTTGGCTGGTGGTAAAATTTGCTTGGTGAAGACACTGTGCGCTAGTTCCTGGAGTCCTTCCTGCTAGTTTTCGGCTGCCTGTGTCTTTCCTTTTTGACATTTATGCTGAGCAGGGCCCTGCGGATCCATCTACAACCCCATCCTTTTCTCAGGTTGGCGACACTTAACCATCCATAGCTTTGGGTCCCTTGGAATTGCGTGTCATGCTGCATAAGACACACAGCTGCCATGGTTTTGCTATGCCAGAAGACTTCAGGGCGGGGCTGCCCAGAGTCAGCTGGCGAGGTCTTATGGACTTCGTTGCTTCATGTTAGAGTGGATTTGTGCCTTCCTGTGCCTGATTTAGAGTGAACTTCTGCCTATCTGTGTACCTAAGTCAAATACGACTGTACTGGCGGATTACTCAAAAGGTTTTGCAGACCTCTCTCGCTGAACTCTCGTACTAGCTCTTGGACATCACAATTGTTTGCCATGGCTCCAATCGAGCAAACTCCAAGAAGTGCTTCGAGGAAAATTTCACAAGCCAATGTAGCTTACTTATGGAATTCCGTTACAAAATCTATCAGCATAGTGTATTAATGACACCAAATCTACTTGAATGCCAAGAATCTCGTCACACCCGGCCTCAGATTTTCCCAAAATATCATAATTAGAGGTATTGAGAGTAGCTCACGTGCCGCTGCTGCCAATTTCATTTTGTCCCATCCATCACATTCTACGCTGCGACACAGTTGGGACCTACGACACAACGACCACGTTCCACTTCGACACAGTATGACCCTGCGATCCCTGACCAACCTTGGACTTTCCATACTTCATCCTTCAGACTGCGACATTCCCTAGTGTTATGAGTAACTTTTCTTATGGTCCAGTCCCTGATTTCAGCTGTTCTGGGTACGTAGAATTCTCTTTCTTGGTGCTACCTCCAATTCTGAGTACCTGGCCTGTCCCTATACTTTTTTAGATGACTCCCATTTATCATAGAAGGGAGAAGTTCTCCATTTAACTTAGCTAGCTGTACTGCACCCCCATCAGTAACTTTTTGTACTATATATGGTCCCTTCCAATGTGTCTTGAACTTTCCTGGGAACTTCATGAATTTGCTGTCATAAAGGAGCACAAGATCACCCTACTGGAATTGTTTCTTCTTGATGTGTTTGTCATGCCACGCTTTTTCTCGAGCTTTCTGCACCTGTTGCTGGAAACCTGCAATAAATCTATCTTCTTCGAGTTCTAATATCTGTTTCAGTCTCTCTGTCATTATGGCTAGGTCATCCATCTCGGTGAAAGCAGATATTCTAAGGCTGGGAACAATGTATTCCATGGGCATGATGGCTTCTTTCCCATAGACCAGTCGAAAAGGTGTATGGTCTGTCAAATTTTTGCAAGTAGTTCTATAGGCCCATAGCACTACTGGGATTCAAAGGTCCCAATCATTTCTGTTAGCATTACAAATATTTGTCAAAGCATGCTCAAGGATCTTATTAAAAGCTTCGACAGTCCCATTTGCTTGTGGATGATAGGCCATACTTTTCTGATGGTATACTTGAAATTCTTCAGTCAGCACTGCAATAGTTTTATTTAAGAAGTGTGATCCTTGATCACTCATAAGGATGCGAGGACACCTGAACCTAGATAAGATGTGATCGAAGATGAATTGCATAGTTGTAGCAGCACTGCAGTTCTTGACTGGTTGGGCTTCAGCCCAATGGGTGAGGTAGTCGGTAGCTGTAATAGTATATCGAGCTCTGGACTTCTTCACGGGGGGGTTGATAGGGTCGACAAAGTCAATAGCCCATTTGTCAAAATCTTGTAAGGTTACCTGCGGAACTAGGGGCATTTCATCTTGCATGGATGGTTTTCCTGCCCTCTGACAGACGTCCCAGCTGTGGCAATATTCTCTTGCATCCTTATGAATTGTGGGCCACCATAGGATGGCTGTCAAAATCTTCTGTGCGGTGGCTTTCCCTGCATAATGACCTCGTGCTGCACCAGAGTGTGCTTCAGCTAAAATTAGTGGCCGTTCATGCTCCAAGACGCATCTGCGCAGTATTTCATCTGGTCCCATTTTATACAGCTGTCCCGCTATTAAGGTGAAGTCCATTGCTTGAACCACCAACTGCTTCCTCTACTGTGTGGTCATCTCGGGGGGTGGAAAACCTGTAGACAAGTATTCAACAATATCCTAAAAATAGTCATCAACCATTTGTATAGCAAATAGCTGGGCATCAAGAAGACCTTCGTCCAAATTGGTAGGTTCTTCGCCTGAGTCGAGCCTCGACAAGTGGTCAGGTCCTAGGTTAAGTCTTCCAAGCTTAACTATGATCTCAAAATCATATTCTTGGAATAGGATCAACCACCGACATATTATTCCACCTAGCACAGGCTTGTTAACCAAATACTTCAAAGCAAAATGGTTAGTAAACATCTTAAAATGAGATCCTAGCAGATAATGTCAAAACTTCTGTAGTGCATATACCATAGCGAGACCTCCGCGTTCTGTCGTAGTATAATTTTTCTCTGCCGTGGACAATTTTCTGCTTGCAAAAGAGATGGGGTGATCGATATTACCTACTCCTGACTGAGCTAGCACAGTACCCAGAGCAATGGAGGATGCGTCGACATGCACATGGAATTCTTTGTTCCAGTTAGGAAATACTAGAATAGGGGCGGTAACCATTTTTTCCTTTAAAATATCTAATCTTGCTTGACACTCTGGTGTCCACTCGAACTTGATATCTTTCTTCAGCTGCCTCTCCAACGGAGCGGTAATCTGAGCATAGCCTTGGATGAATTTCCTGTAGTAGCCGGTGTGACCCAGCGTCATGCGAAGTTGTTTAACGGACTTCGGGGATGGTAGGTTCACAATGATAGCAATCTTCGCAGGATCCATCATTAATCCCTACTTACATACAACGTGACCAAGCAGAATTCCAAACGGTGCACAAAAAATACACTTTTTTAGATTCAGGGAAATCTGGTGCTGTCTACACTTGTTCAACATAAGCCTCAAACTGGTTATATGGTCTTTTACTAGCCCAAAAATGGGCCAATAATCAAAGTAAACTTCTAGGAATTTATGTATGTATTCCTTGAACGTGGAGATGACGAATCTAGAAAATATAGCAGGTGCATTCTTTAACCCAAAGGGCATGACAGTATACTGGAAGGATCCCATTTCGGTAGCAAATGTTGTCTTATGTCGGTCCTCTGGAGCAATTCGGATCTGATGGTAGCTAGACAAACCATCTGTAAAGGAGTACACATCTTGACCCCCGACATTGTTGAGCACTTCATCTATAAAGGGGGTGGGAAAAGGATCATGTAGGCAGGCATCATTGAGTTTTCGTAGGTCTACACATATTTGAATTTCACCCTTAGTCTTTTTCTCCTGGACTACCATAGGACTGACCCACTCATATTCCTCAACAGGCTCAATTATTCTTGCGGTGAGCATCTTATCCAACTCTACTTTAACCTTTTCTTTATACTTCGGATTCAATCTATAAGGACGCTGTTTCACAGGTTTTGCATCGGATTTCAAAGGGATCTTCATTACGCCAATATCACCCAGTATACCCTTCATTTCGGAAAACTTTGTTGGAAAGAGATCTTGGTACTCGTGGAGAAGTTGGGTTACCTTGCTGACCATTTCATCATCCCAATAGTCACCGATTGTAGCAAGCTTAGGCTGCTCTTCGGATCCAATGTTAACTGTGCGCGTCTTCAGAGGCTGAGTTACTTCCGAGACTTTGACTGCTGGTCCATGCACGTCGCAGCATCCTTCTGACTCATGGATAGCGATGTTGCGCGGGTCGTCATCTTCGTCAGCTGCAAAGTTATAACATTTGACTGCGTGGGCTTGTTGTGTGGGCCAATCAGGTCTATGTTCTAGTACTTCTCAGTCATCAAATACCTTAGTATGAATTATCCTGATAGCTACATCTAGTGCTGGACTGACATCATTAGTAGAGAAAGTATGCATAAAACTATGAACAAGACAATCCCAACTTACAGTGTCTTAGTGGAGCTTAGCCTCCACGTACCAATTTTTTTCTATTGGTTCTAGCGTATGCACAAATCTATGTACCCATTCATTTCGAGGGACATACTTCCATGCCTCGTAGCATTTTTCCAAATGTTCCTGGGGACTAGAATTTCCATCGAACATGCTTTGCAGCTCCTCCGTCGGGCCCTTAAAGCGCAGGTACAGGAGCTTCTAACAAACTTCCCAGCTAAGGATCTGTTTCTTATGGGCCTTCCACCACCTCGCTGCCGTGGCTCGAAATGCGGAGTCCAGAGCCGCCAGTTTCTGTGACTAAGGTATCAAGCCGAAGACCTGTGCGATGAATGGGTCAGGATCGGTCAAGCCATCAAAAATAGGGAAAGGGCTGGGTTGTGAATTGAGCCATTTGAGGGACTTGGTAGGCTGGGCACGGACGCACCCATGGGGCTCATGTAAGTGGTTCTGCCAGCTCTCTAATTCATCTTCAGAGTCCGTCATACAGGAGCTACCAGACTCTCAACCTATGGTAGGAGGATCCTCATAACCGTCTTCCTGTGCGGTGATAGTGTAGATGGGCACCACATCAGTCTGATCCTCTGGTCGGAGTGGTTCTGTGTACCGTTCCCCTTGTGAGGGATCCATGGGTAGGATGACTCTCAAGTCTTTCCCTTCGAAGATCATCTGTCGCTTCTTTAGGTTAATAACTGCAGCATTTTCCATTGCCCATTCAATTCCTAACAAGGAGGAGTAGGGATTGCTGTCATCAATGATCTCAATTACTTCAAAGTCCACTATAGTGCTGACCCCGGCAAGATCTATTTGGACACTCAGGAATATTCCTAGAGGCACAATCCTTTGCTGGTTGGTTAGTCTCAGCTAGATAGGGGACCAGGCGAGGGTGGGTTTTCCCATTTGTTCCCAAGTTTGTTTAGTTAACACATTTACATCGGACCCTAAGTCCAAGATAGCATCAGCCATATCATATGCTCCTATCTGAGCATTCAATCTCATTTCCCTGCCGGTTCTGCTGACTCTATGAACAGTTTTGTCTGGACCATAATTTTGCTGAGGTCCGCAGGAAGCAATGACTTTCTGTAACTCAGTCAGAGCATCCTGATTTCTTAAAAGCTTGAGGCAACTCTGTAAAAAGGAGGATAGGGTACTTACGTTATCCAGTGGGGATTCCTGGGGCTGCGAAGACAGTTGCTGTGGTTGCGCAGGTGCAACGAATGTGCTAGGGCCAGCAAAATCTTTCTTGACTTCCATAAATGTCTCTCTTTCTCGTGTGATATCAAATGCTTGGATTTTCGCCGGAGCCTTATGAACCTAAGCGTCGGCCAACTGGTTTTCTATATGTTGTGGGTGTGTTGTAGCTCCACTCCGTGTGACAACATTGATGGTTGCGGCAGGTCTGGGTTCAATTGAAATCATCTGGATGTTCTGCGTAAGGGTACTCTGTCGTGCCTGAATCTTAGCTATGAGCTGCGGGCACTGCTCAATCACATGATCTACCATGCGGCAGTACCTACATGTTGTAGTGGGGTTCCGACAGTCGCGAGCCAAATGCCCAACTTGGTTACAATTGTAACACACCAACCAGCCTCGGCCTCTTCCGGACATGCCACCACGGCCTCCAGAAGAACCTCTACTGGAGGCATCCCCCTGGTAACCGTAGCTATCATTACTTGGGCCATCATTGTGCACCCGGTAGGCGTCATAGGTGTGGCACTCATCCTCATTATGACCTACAGACTTGCAGAAATTACAGTAGGGGTTCTTAGGTCCTTGTCCATACCTTTGCAGTAGGTAACAGTTCTTGGGGCGGTGCTAACCTGTCGTTCTGCAGAGCTCACAATATAGTACTTATGGTGGAAATGGGTTCGGTGCACCTGTATGCAGGTACTTGCTTACCAGAGGGCACCGTTCCTTGTCGTGACCCTTGGTCCGACATTGCGTACACCAAACCGCTTCACGGTTGGGTGTTCCCTTCTTCATCTTGCAAAGTTCTAGGGCCATCCCTACTAGCTGTGCTTGGATTTGAGCAATACCAGAATCATTTCCGACGGGGGCAGTCTCTAGCTTCATTGCGATTTCCAGAGCCTCTTGCAAGTCAACAACCTTCTGTTGCATGAGGGGAGTTCTGATATGTGGTAATAAGGCTGCAATAAACCATTCCTTATGCTACATAAGACTAATGGTAAAGCTGACTTGGTCCAGTAGAACTTTGAATCTCTGGTCAAAGTCCCACACTGATTCGCTGCGCCGCTCTTGAATCTCTTTGAGTTCAGTGATGCTCTGCGATTCTAATTTAGGCTTCTTAAATTCTTTGGTTATTGCTACCTTAATCTCATCTAACGTAGGGCTCTGAGTACTAGATAATTTCATAAACCAGGTCAAAGCCTGGTCCCGGAAAGAAGTAATGAGCTGCGCGGCTCTCACATCCGGGTCTGTAATTTTCTTCGCATTCCATACTGCTTCACATAAAAACCAGAACTGTTTTGGGTCCTTTGATCTCGTGCCTTTGAAGATGGGGAGCTTAATGTCATCAACTAGGTGGGCCATGGGGGTTCTAGGAGGGTTGGGAGGGGGACCGGATGTCGATGGGGGGGGTTTTACGGGGGTAGATTGACCTGTGGCCGGAATATGTGGATTGGGTTGACTGTCAGACTGCGATGGAATTTCAGGGGTAACAGGGCTTCGCTGCGGGGTGACCGGAGGGTTTCCAACCGAAGGGTTTTCTTCAGAGTCTGACTCTTCAGGATTTATAGGGGAAGACGCGGTAGCCTGACCTAAGGGATAGGAGTCAAAATCTCTTTTGTACCTTTTCCCACTTCCCAGCAAACCACTTTGCTCATCAAAGGTATTATCACTTGCAAACATATGTTAGTACTACTAAGCTAGCAGTCTGATTCAAACAACAATATACCCTTTTCAGCCAATAGTATTTTAATCCTCAAGCTTAATGAATTCAAAAACTTACCACAGGGGCCTTTGAAGAACTGCCGTTTAGCTTCGCTGAAGGAGGTACTTGTGTCAATGGAAAACTCTGTCATGAAGGCTTCCAATGTTTGCGTCATCCAGAAATCAACAGCGCGGGATACCTCGTTGTTCACGTGTTGCACAAGGTTGACCCTTGTGGGGGTCCACGTGGGAACCCGACGAGCTTGGAAGGTCGTCCTTCTCTCTGTTAACATAGACAACCACTGGTGCAACTCTATGTGGATACTACCAAAGAAAATTTTATAAGCATCACAAAAAACATACCTTTGTAAAAAGTCACGTACGCTACAACGCGGATTTGTATTCTCTTTCTCAACAAATTTCAGATAAGTCTCAACAAGCCAATCCCTGATTTCCTTCGGAGAGGGCCTCCAGAACATAGCCCTTAAGGTATGACGTAAACCCCTCTTGAGCAGATACCGAGTTCAACCAGCAATAGAACCAATTTGTTGGGCAATAGGGCAGACCTGGGTTTAATCCTTTTATGTCACACCAACAAAAGACCCACAGTGTTGGCCCTTTCGGCAACAACCTACGCGCAGGTTGCAGTCTCACCCGAAACAACTATGGGGTGCCGCAGAATCAGGTTTTTGCAAGCAGAGAGGGATATTACTGTACCTTAGCCTTTAATAAACTTATTAATCAACAATTACACAGCTTTTTCATTCACTCATATACAACTTCGCAGATAGATAAACAACCGTGACTTGCTTAACCCACTACGGGGAATTCATAGCGAATCTTGTTATTAGCAGTGATCTAAGTTATCAAATGTATACAGTATTAATGCATAAAAGACAACAGAAAAAGAAACAACACAAGAAACCACAACACCGGATATAACGTGATTCACCCCCAGTGTAGGGGTTACATCCACAAACTGTGTTTTATTCAACTTGCTACAAAACCACAGTTTTATCTGCGCACTCAGCTGCAAATCCCTTCAGTCCTTAAAAGCCACACACACAGCAGCAGGCCTCTGCGCACACAGCTACAGATCTTTCCTTAATCTTCTTACAAACAAAACCCCCTACGCACACAGTTGCAGAGGTCGTCCACACACACAGTTGGGACTTAACCTTTCCTTAAATAATCAGCCTTAGCTCCGCCTTTCTTTCTTTACATGAAAAAGCCTAACCTCTCTTATTTACCCAAGTGCCTATTTATATCGCACTATTTACAAAAACATGGATTCAAACCATGGGCACCCAAAACCCTAAACCCTGGTCTTAAGCCGCGGGTTTATTACAATATCGGTCTTTGACTCAACCCTCGACACCCCTAAGACTATTTTGAGTCAAAACTCGTGGAGTTACCCATCTTAAGGATCATTGAGGTGCGCACCCCAACACACTGTGATATGCCACAGGATGCCCTTGTTGAGTAAGGACTACCCCAATAGCATAGTCAGAGGCGTCTATCTCGATCTCAAATTGTTGTTGCAAGTCTGGTAATGTGAGCACTGGGGCACAACAGAGGTGATGTTTCAATTATGCAAAAACCTTCTGTTGAGTTTCTTACCAGAATAATTTTTCTTTTGCTCCTCCCTTGGTGACTTGACTAAAGGGCCAAGTGATATGAGAGAATCCCAACACAAACCTATGGTAGAAATTAGCAAGACCGAGAAAGTTACGAAGCTCTGTTAGAGTAGTGTTGGCGCGCGCACCCTAATGGTCCTTAGGGTAAATAGCTCCATGGATTTTGGGAATTTGTAAGCAGAGCTACAGCTCAAAATAGTCTTAGGGGTGTCGGGGCAGAGTTAAAAACCTTATGTTGTAATAAACCCATGGTTTAAATCCAGGGTTTAGGGTTTGGGGTGCCCATGGTTTAAGTCCATGGTTTTGTAAAAGTGTGCTGTTTAAATAGGTGCTCTTGTAAGTAAGTAAGGTTAGGCTTTTTGTGAAAAAGGAATTGATGTGAAGCTAAGGCTAATTTTGTAAGAAAAGCTTAAGTCCCAGCTGTGTGCGTGGACGACCTTTGCAGCTATGTACACAGAGGGTTTTGGGTGATAAGGAAATATGCAGCTGTGTGCGCAGAGGCCTGTAGCTGTGTGCACGGATTTGAGGACTGAAGGGATCTGCAGCTTAGTGCGTAGATCAGAACTGTGGTTTTTGCATAAAGATTGAATAAAACACAGTTCTGTGGACGTAACCCCTACACTAGGGGTGAACCACATTATATCTTGTGTCGTGGTTCTGTGTGTTATTTCTATTGTGTTCTTTCATGCATTTATATCTATATATCTGATAAGTAGAGATCACTGCTAGACAATAACTTTGCTATGAATTCCCAGTAAAGGGTTGCGCAAGGCACTGTTTGTTTATCTAACTGTGAAGCTAAATAAGTGAATGCTAAGCTCTGTGATTTATATTTATAATCTGTTAAAATTTAAAGGTACAGTAATATCCCTCTTTGCTTGCAGAAATCTAGTTCTATGGCACCCCATAGCAGTTTCGAGTGAGACTGCAACTTGTTCGCAAGTTGTTGCTGAAAGGGCCAACTCTGTGGGTCTTTTGTTGGTGCGAAGTTAAAGGTATAAAACTTGGGTCTACCATATTGCTAACAAATTGGTTCCGTTGCCGGTTGAACTCAGTATCTGCTCAAGAGGGGTTTACATCGTACCTCGATGGCTATGTTCTGGAGGCCCTCTGTGAAGGAAATCGGTGATTGGCTTGATGAGACTTATCTGAAATTTGCTGAGCACGAGAACAAAGATCCGCATTGTAGTGCAAACGACTTTTTACAAAGGCATGTTTTTTGTGACATTTATGAAATTTTCTTTGGTAGTATCCACATAGAGTTGCACCAGTGGTTATCTAGGTTAGTAGAGTGAAGGACAAACTTCCAAGCATGTCAGTTTCCTGCTTGGACCCCCGCGAGAATTAATATACTAAAAAGGGTGAACAACGAGATCTCCCGCGCTATTGATTTCTAGACAACGCGAACCCTTGAAGCATTTGTGATGGAGTTCGCCATCGACACAAGTACCTCCTTTAGTGAAGCCGAGTGGAAGTTTTTCAAAGGCCCAAGGGGTACATTTTTGAATTCATTTAGTTTTCGAATCAAAATGCTATTGGCTGAAAAAGGTATATTGCTAATTGAATCAGACTGTTAGATTTAGTATTACTAACCTGTGTTTGCAAGCGACAATACCTTCGACGAGAAAAGTAGTTTGCTGTGAAGTGGCAAAAGGTACAAGAGATATTTTGGATCCTATTCCCAGGGTTAGCATACTAAGTATTCCCCTATAAGTCCCGTCGATTCAGAACCCGAAGAAACCCCTTCTATTGGAAACCCTCTGGTAACCCTTCAGCAAAGACCTATTATCCCTGAGAACCCGTCGCAGTCTGAAAGTCACCCTAGCCCAAGTATTCCTGTCACAGGTTAGTCTACCCCAATAAGTTCCTCCCCTCCTGCTTCTAGTCCCCCTCCATCCCCCCCTAGATCCACTATGACCCACATGCATGATGACATTAAGCTACCTGTTTTCAAAGGAACTAGATCCGAGGATCCAGAGCAGTTCTGGTTTTTATGTGAAGCAGTGTGGACTGCTAAGTCCATTATGGATCAAGATACAAAAAGAGTGCAGCTGGTTACTTCTTTCAGAGATCGTGCTCTGACCTAGTTTATGAAGTGCTCCATCACTTAGAACCATGCATTTCCCGTTATAAAAGCAGGAATGATAAAGGAATTCAAGAAGCCGAAATTCGAGTCGCAGTGTATTACTGAATTGAAAAAGATTCAGCAGAGGCGTGGAGAGTCAGTATGGGACGTTGATCAAAGATTCAAAGTTCTGCTAGACCAAGTCAGTTTTACCATTGGACCTGCGCAGCACAAGGAATGGTTCATTGCAGGGTTTCTATCACATATCCGAACTCCACTCATGCAACAGAAGGTTGTTGACCAGCCTAAGGCTCTGGAAATTGCGATGAAGCTTGAAACTGCCCCTGTCACAGACAACTCTGGTATTGCTCAAATCCAAGCGTAGTTGGCTGCAATGGCTTTGGAGCTTCGGGATATGAAACAAGGAAAAAATGGTCGCAAAGAGGTTTGGTGTACACAATGTCGCACAGAAGGTCACGCCAAGGAACACTATCCTGTGGTAAGAAATTACCGGAATACTGGTGCGCCAAACCTATTTACCCCGCAAGTTCTTTATTGTGATCTTTGTAAAACAACATGGTAGCATCGACCTGAAGACTGCTATTTGCTACAGAGGTATGGAAAGGTACCTAAGAACCCCTATTGTAAATTCTGTAAGTCCGTAGGACATAACGAAGATGAGTGTCGCAGTTATGACTTTATGAGAGAGTGCACCTATGATGCCTATTGGGTACAAAATGAGGGACCGAGCAATGATGGCTATGGCTACCGGGGTGATGCATTAGGTAGAGGTGCTGTTGGAGGCCATGGTTGTGGCAGTATGGCTGGAAGAGGATGTAGTCAGGTGGTGTGTTATAACTGTAACCAGGGCGGACATCTGGCTCGTGACTGTTGAAACCCCACTATGACATGTCAGTATTGCTGGGCAGTAGATCATGTGATCGAGCAGTGCCCACAGTTGATAGCTAAGATTCAGGAAAGAAATAGTGCCCCTACCCAGAACATTCAGATGATTTTTGTCGAGCAAAGACCTACCCCAGCCATTAATGTTGTTACCCGGAGTGGATCTACGATGCACATAGAGAATAAGGAGAAACATCCTGATGAGGCTTGCGTTCGTAAGGCTCCAGAGAAAGCCCTAGCAATTGCTATCGAAAGAGAACAAGAGACAGTCATGGAAACCAAGCACAATTTTGTTGATCCTAGCACAGTAGTAGGACCCGTGCAGCAACATCAGCAGGAGTCGCAACTGCAAGAAGCTTCGACGGATAAAAGAAGAGTTGATAAGGAGAAAATTGTTAATCATGTCCGAAGAACTAGTAGGGAAATGAGATTGAATGCCCAGATAGGAGAGTATGATATGACTGATGTTATTCTGGATCTAGGATCAGAGGTAAATGTCCTAATCAAGCAGACCTGGGAACAAATGGGAAAAACTACCCTTGATTGGTCCCCTATACAGTTGAGATTAGCCAATCAGCAAAGGATTGTGCCCTTAGGATGATTTCCTAATGTTCCAGTAGATCTTGATGGAGTCTGTACTATAGCAGACTTCGAAGTTATTGAAATCATTGATGATAGCAATCGCTATCCAGCCTTGTTAGGTATTGAGTGGGAAATGGCAAATGCTGTAGTTATTAACCTTAAGAAGAGATAGATGACTTTCGAAGGGCAAGATTTGCGAGTCATAGTCCCACTAGATCCCTCTCAAGGAGAAAGGTACACAGAACCCCTCTGATATGAAGATCAGGATGTGTTGGACCATATCTACAATATCACAGCGAAGGAAGAATATTATGTTGATCCTAATGCCGAAGGTATTATGGATTGTCAATGTGACAGCTCCTATATGACGGATTCAGATGATGGTCTAGAGAAATGACAGAACAGATTGTATGAGCTACATGGCCACCGTTGTGCAAGAATTACCAAGTCCCTTAGATGGCTTGGCTCGCAGAAAAGACCCTTGTTTTTGATGGGTCGATAGACCCAGAAGTGTTTATTGAGCAATTCTCAGCTCAGATATCAGACTCACAGAAAATGGAGACTTTGGATTCAGCATTCAGAGCCACAACAGCTAGATGGTGGAATGGTCACAAACAATACATTCACAGTTGGGAAGTTTGCCAACAGTCCCTTCACCTGAGATTCACGGATCGACCACAGGAGGTCTAGAGCAGATTTAATGGTAAGAGTAACCCTCAGAAGCATTTGGAGCAATGTTATGAAGCCTGGAAGCATGTACCTCATACAGAGTGGGTGCATAGGTTTGTGCATACCTTGGATCCTATTGCAAAGAATTGGTATGCGGAGGTCGAGCTTCGCCAGGGTACTATAAGTTGGGATACTCTTATTGACAGTTTTGTATTGACATTTTCTAGTAATGAGGTTTTCCCTACTCTAGACGTAGCTATCAGGTTGATCCATACTAAGGTGTTTGATGATCAAGAGATAGCAGAATACCAACAGGACTGGAAGGCATAAGAGGCTAATGCAGTCGAATGCTATAACCTCGCAATTGATGAGGATGATGATCCACGCAACATTGATATTCTGTAGTCAGAAGGTCACTGTGAAGTTCATGGACCAGCAGTCAAAGTTCCTGAGGTGACACATCCCCTGAAGACGCAGACTGTAAACATTGGCTCAGAAGAACATCCTAAGCATGTTACCATTGGAGATTATTGGGACGACGAAATGGTAAGCAAAGTGACCCAACTTCTCCATGAATATCAGGACCTATTTCCAACAAAGTTTTCAAAAATGAAAGGTATCCTGGGTGATATAGGAGTCATAAAGATCCCCTTAAAACCTGATGCGAAGCCTGTGAAACAGCGTCCTTATAGGTTAAACCCTAAGTACAAGGAAAAAGTTAGGATGGAGTTGGATAAGATTCTTGCTACAGGAATTATTGAGCTTGTTGAGGAATCTGAGTGGGTCAGTCCTATGGTCGTGCAAGAGAAGAAGACTAAGGGTGAAATCGGCATCTGTGTTGATTTAAGGAAGCTAGATGATTCTTGTCTACATGATCCTTTCCCCACACCTTTCACGAATGAAGTGTTAGACAATGTCGGGGGTCAGGAAGTGTACTCTTTTACTGATGAATTTTCAGGTTACCATCAGATCTGAATTTCTCTAGAGGATCGACATAAGACAACCTTTGCTACAGAAATGGGATCCTTTCAGTATACAGTTATGCCCTTTGGATTGAAGAATGCACCTGCTATATTTTCTACAGTAATCATCTTTTCCTTTAAGGAATATATACATAAATTCTTAGAAGTTTACTTTGATGATTGGACTATTTTTGGGATACTAAAAGACCATATCACTGTTGATGTATATGTAACTTTGGAATGTATTCTTCTATGTATCTTATGTATTGTTACCCGATGTTTATTCCGGGATGTTTCTATTATGTATTTGAGTCATGTGGTTATGCCCCAATGTTCCGATCGGGAGGATTAATAATGTAATCAAGTCATGTCAAGTCATTAGGTAAGTCCCCACAGTTTCGGGGCACTTGGGTTATTATACACTAATTAAGGTGTAGGCTTGAGTAAGTAATTGTAAGTTAAGCCTACATGGTTGAGTGCACTTCAAGTCAACGGAAGAATATAAATAGAGAGTGAGAGTCTCTCTATTTATCACTTGTAAATTACATCACTTGCTCTCTCAAGTGTGGCGCACCTTTGGAGAAGGAAATACTTTGGCTTGACAGAAGACAGAAGGCTGTTGTTGTGTTGGGAGGTCATCTTACTGTTTTGGGATCTCATCTTGTGGTGATACTATCTTAAAGGAAGTTGAGGGGTTTTCTCCATTTATGGTTTCCCCTCCTAAAATCTTTGTGTCTCTTGTCTCTTGTGATGTGCTTATGTGATTGTTGTGCTTGTTATTCTCTCAGTGAAAAGATCTTAACATAATGCTAGCTTAAATGTTGAAAATCTAACATGGTATCAGAGCTAACCTGAGAAGAAGACATTGTGCAGCTATAGGAATTAGGGATTCCTATTTTGTGGATCTTCCTCCACATATTTTCAGCAAAAGTATGCTAAGATGACTCTCCATTAAATGGTGCATCGTTCTGTCGATGCGGAATTCAATTTCAAGCATTTTTAGTTTTGATGTGGAAATTAGGGATTACTACAGAAGAGGAATTTTTGGGTGATACTAGAATAGGATTTTTCTCCTCATCAAAACCTAAATTTAGAGACCTGGATCAATAAATTTGGTTGGGTAAATCTCTGGGAAAGTCAAACCCTAGTTTGACCCCTAGCTAGAGAAACCCTAAATACTAAAATTGCTAAGTTTTGGTACAGTCGCTATATTCCGAGATTGGTGGAGTCTAAGAAGTAGAAAATTGCAAGAACCAAAGACAAAATCCTTATTAACACTGTTTCCAAATATCAGCCTATGATTCGCTATATTCTGGGAGATACGATCTCTCCAATTTAGGGTTCCAGCCTCTTCCAGAAATCATCCATAAACAGGACACCTGGGGAGATCTGCAATATATTGGGACACAGAGGTCCAAATGGAATTCCTAAAGATGTTAAAAAAAGGGAACGGACTATACTTTCTATGGTCTGAAGGTTAGACTCAGAAGATGAACTAGTGACACGTGGCATGCCATACAACTTCTCTATTCTGAACAGTCCAGTAACAGGTCACCTTGGGAAAAGGATCATAAATCCCAAATGGTGAAACCAATTCTAATGAAACCTACAGTGTTGGATCAGGGACATGTGATTTTACCTCATTGATAAATTTCAGACATAAAGGATTAGTAATTTCAGAGATATCACAGAAACAGTAACAGGCATTTCTGCAGAAGAAATCAGAAAATTAGGGCTTCCTGTTCCGGGAGTTTCCCTTCACTGTTTTCAGAAAAGGAGTACATTGGACAGCTCCATTTGAAGAGATATATCTGTTCATCCAATCAGATCTGAAAGATTCCAAGTTTTTAAAATTAGGTTTTATGTGACAAACCCTAGATCAACAAACTCCGGGACAAGGATGGACATCTCAAATCGGTAAGATCTAATCCTTTGCTATTTCCATTTGAGGTTCTCATTTCAATATGATGTA
>LPNX010005303.1:568245-629561 GCA_001517045.1 Pseudotsuga menziesii | reverse complement strand
TGGCCAAAAGGAAAGACTATTGATGATGCGGTAGTGATTGGAGAACAAGAAGGAGGCTTGTACAATTTGAAGGGCCATCTAGAACAAGCCTTGATCCATGACATAATAGAGCCAAATGAGCTTTGGCATAGAAGGCTTGCACATGTGCATTACAGAGCACTACCTATTGCAAGCAAAGTTGTTGAAGGTCTTCCAGTATTTCAAACTATTTGAAGGACAAAATCAGAATATGACCTAAAGAAACCAGGTGAATAATGCAAAAGTGGTGATGGCCACCTTGAATGACCTCCTAGGATCGTGGAATTCATTCATGTGAGGAATGTGTGCTAGAAGGAAGTGATTACTTTCAATAGACTCTAGAAAGAGAACTCACAAGAAGAGAAGGTGGGAGCAACTGAAGATCAAGATCTTTCCATCCAAAGAATATCGCCTACAAGAAAAGAAGAATGAAGACTTGTTCCAAAGAACAAGTGATGATAGTTCAAAGACAAAGAATAATATGACGAATGCAGTGACATCATTGATGCAGAACCTTCCAGCCACCAAGAAGAAAGGGAAGATCAGTTCAAGAAGAATGATGTCTGGACATAGTATCGAGACCTGAAGAAAAGTTCATAGTTCCATCATACAGTAGATGGAAACATCGTGGGATACAAAGAAAGATTCGTAGCATGAGGCTTCTCACAAAGAGAAGGCATAGTCTACGAAGAAATATTTACAGCTAATAGAAGTGAAGTCATATGACATGCATAATCATGTGTGCAAATGAAATAAGGCCTTGTACAAGTTCAGATGACACCCATGGGATAACACATACATGATGAGCTTGATGAATATCTTAACCTTTGCTACAAGGTTGATAGAGGATGACAAGCTCACAGATGGGTGCAAAATGAGCTTTTTGAAGAAGTTCAAGATAGAGGATCTTAGTATCCAGTGATCCTAGATGGATACTACTTGTCACTCCAGTATTGAATGTTTCAGTGCATAGAGTATGGAAGACAGAGGGAGTATGATGCTCCGCTTCAGAGGGAGTGATTGCAGAAGATCCTGACGTTCGACATGGTACGACAGCATGGGCAGATTACTGATGATTCTAGGCTTTACTGAGAGTAAAGTGGATTCCAACCTTTGCTACAAGGTTGAACGTGGAAGACCAGTGATGCTCCTGTTATGTGTCGATGCACTATTGTTCTAGGCATGGAGGTGTGGTAGAGTACAGATGGAATCTTCCTTGGACAAGGGAAGTATGCAGGAGAGATATTGAAGAGGTTCAGGATGATGGACTACATGACCACACCTATGGCATCGAACATGAAGCTATTGAGTGATGCTTCATCAAAGTTGGTTGATGCTATGATGTATCATCAGATTATTGGGTCCTTGATGTACCTAAGACCAGATATTTTCTTTGCTGTGAACACCTTGAGCCAGTACTTGACAGATCCGAGAAGTGTTCACTTGATTGCTGCAAAGCATATTCTGAGGTACCTGAAGGGTAAAATTGATTATGGGCTCAAGTATGATGCGAGTCAGAAGATTAACCTGGAGGGTTATGTTGATTCAGATTGGGCAGGCAGTGCCATCGATAGGAAGATTACTTCGGGATGTTGCTTCAGTATGGGATCAGGTGTGATCTCTTGGTTTAGCAGGAAGCAATCCTGTGTGGCACTGAGTACAACTCAAGCAGAGTATGCCGCAGCTTGTTCAGCTAGTTGTGAGGTAGTATGGCTGCAGAAGCTACTGTCTGATATATTTGATCTCCAGTTGGATGCTACCTGTATACATTGTGACAACCAGAGTTGCGTGAAGTTGTCAGATAATCCAGTGTTCCATGACAGGTCGAAGAATATTGAGATCAAATATCACTATATCAGGGATATGGTGCAGAGAGGAGCAGTGAAGCTCCTATATGTTGTGACGGAGGAACATATAGCTGATGTATTGATGAAGCCATTGGCTAGGATGAAGTTCGAGTACTTCAGAGAGAGACTTGGTGTTCTCCAAATCGAGGCTTCCTCCTAGAGATAGTGATGAGTCCCAAAGCCATTCTGACGAGCAGGTCAGATGTAAGGGCTGAGCCACTCTGTCATGGTGAGAGGATTCAGTTCCTTCCATGTCAGATATGAGTGCTAGAGATCCAAAGCCATTATGATGAGAAGGTCGGATGTAAGGGCTGAGCCATTCTATCATGGTGAGAGGATTCAGTTCCTTCCATGTCAGATATGAGTGTTGATTGCCATTCTAAGAATGGAGGCACCTGGTCAATTACCAGGAACACTCAGTCTGGGACTGAGAGAGCCATTCTAACGAGCAGGTCAGATGTAAGGGCTGGGCCATTCTGTTCATGGCTAAAGGATTAAATTCCTCCCATGGCAGATGTGAGAGCTGGCCATTCTGTCGAGTAGGACAGATGTAAGGGCTACTGCCATTCTAACGAGCAGGTCAGATGTAAGGTAGAACCATTTTGTTCATGGCTAAAGGATTTAGTTCCTTCCATGTTAGATGTGAGTGTTGGCCATTCCGACGAGTAGCTCGGATGTAAGGGCAATTGCCATTCTCTATGAGAGTGGAGGCGCATGGTCAGTTACCAGGTAGCTCAGTCGAGGATTGGGGGCCATTCTGATATGACTGCTGGGATGTGTTCTCGTAGGATCAGATGTGAGTGCAAGCCTTTCCATCAGTGTGGTTGGATGTGTTCCCCTGGATGGATGTAAGTGCAGAGCCTTTCTGGAGTGACTGCTGGGATGTGTTCTCATAGGACCAGATATAAGTGCTGAAATCTCTTATCACTGTGATAGGATGTGTTCCTGTATGGATAGGAGTTTTCCATCAGTGTGGTTGGATGTGTTCCCCTGGATGGTTGTGCCTTTCTGACGAGGAGGTCAGATGTAAGTGCAGAAATCTCTTATCACTGTGATAGGATGTGTTCTTGTCTAGATAGGAGTCTCCCATCAGTGTGGTTGGATGTGTTCCCCTGGATGAGATTGTGCCTTTCTGATGAGTAGGTTAGATATAAGTGCAGAGACATTTCACAAATGGTAGTAGGTGTGTCCTACCATTCTGGTGATTATAAATGCTGAGCCATTTCACATATGATAGTAGGTGTGTCTTATCATGCCGGTGAATGTGAGTGCTGGGCCCTTCTGAAGAGCAGGTCAGATATAAGTGCTGGGCATGCCTTTCTGACGAGCAGGTCAGATATAAGTGCTGGGCGAAGACCTACATGATAGTAGGCCTACAACTAGCATGAAAAAGGGCTAGCTCTGTAGAAATTCCTATGATGAGATAATATACACATGATGATGACTAGAGGAGATCCATATCGAGAGATGATCCAGATCCAGTTATGATGACTCCGAGAGATCCAAATCGAGTGATGATCTAGATCCAACAGTGGTGATCCAGATCGAGTGATGATCCAGATCCAGATGATTTGAATACGAAGATGACTCAAGATGAAGATGATCCAGTTGATGCAGAGAAGAAGACCAGTGATGAAAGATTGTGTCGAAAGAATACCTTCCTAGTTAAGAGGGAGTGTTGATGTATATGTAACTTCGGAATGTATTCTTCTATGTATCTTATGTATTGTTACCCGATGTTTATTCCGGGATGTTTCTATTATGTATTTGAGTCATGTGGTTATGCCCCAATGTTCCGATCGGGAGGATTAATAATGTAATCAAGTCACGTCAAGTCATTAGGTAAGTCCCCATAGTTTCGGGCCACTTGGGTTATTATACACTAATTAAGGTGTAGGCTCGAGTAAGTAATTGTAAGTTAATCCTACATGGTTGAGTGCACTTCAAGTCAATGGAATAATATAAATAGAGAGTGAGAGTCTCTCTATTTATCACTTGTAAATTACATCACTTGCTCTCTCAAGTGTGGCGCACCTTTGGAGAAGGAAATACTTTGGCTTGACAGAAGACAGAAGGCTGCTGTTGTGTTGGGAGGTCATCTTACTGTTTTGGGATCTCATCTTGTGGTGATACTATCTTAGAGGAAGTTGAGGGGTTTTATCCATTTATGGTTTCCCCTCCTAAAATCTTTGTGTCTCTTGTCTCTTGTGATGTGCTTATGTGATTGCTGTGCTTGTTATTCTCTCAGTGAAAAGATCTTAACATAATGCTAGCTTAAATGTTGAAAAACTAACAATCACTAGTTTAAGACTTATGCTGGATAAATGTAGACAGCACAAGATTTCCTTGAACTTGAAAAAGTGTATCTTTTGTGCACCTTTTGGGATTCTACTAGGTCACATTGTATGTAAAAAAGGCTTGATGATGGATCCAGTGAAGATAGCTATTATTGTGAACCTGCCACCTCCAACATCTGTTAGAAAAATTCACACTAAACTTGGGCATACTGGATATTACAGAAAGTTTATTAAAGGGTATGCTCAGATTACTGCTCTGATGGAAAAACAGTTGAAGAAAGATATTAAGTTCGAATGGACACCTGAGTGTCAAGCAAGCTTGGATATTCTGAAGGAAAAGATGGTAACTGCTCCCATCCTAGTATTCCCTAACTGGAATAAGGAATTCCATGTGCTTGTCGATGCATCTTCCATTGCTATGGGTATAGTATTGGCCTAGTCAGGTGAAGGTAATATTGATCACCCCATTTCTTTTGCAAGTAGGAAATTGTCCACAGCAGAGAAAAATTATACTACGACAGAACGGGAAGGTCTAGCTATGGTGTATGCATTGCAGAAGTTTCAACATTATTTGTTAGGCTCTCATTTTAAGATGTTTACTGACCATTCTGCTTTGAATTATTTGGTTAACAAGCCTGTGCTAGGTGGAAGGATATGTAGATGGCTACTTCTGTTTCAGGAATATGACTTTGAGATCATAGTCAAGCTAGGAAGACTGAATCTAGGTCCTGACCACTTGTCGAGGCTCGAGTCGGGAGAAGAACCTATCAGCCTGGATGAAGGTCTTCCTGATGCCCAGTTGTTTTCCATCTAGATGGTTGATGAATACTTTCAGGATATTGTTCAGTATTTATCTATAGGTTTTCCATCCGCCGAGATGACAACACAGTAGAAGAAGCAGCTAGTGGTTCGAGCAGATGACTTTACCTTAATAGTAGGACAATTATATAAGATGGGCCCAGATGAAATACTGCACAGATGTGTCCTAGAACATGAGAAGCTATTAATTTTGGCTAAGGCACATTGTGGGGTAGTAGGAGACCACTACGTAGGAAAAGCTACAGCACAGAAGATTCTTACAGCCGGATTGTGATGGCCCACAATTCACAAGGATGCAAGAGAATATTGCCATAGCTGTGAAATCTGTCAATGGATGGGAAAACCATCTAGGAGGGATGAGATGCCTCTGGTCCCACAGGTAACGTTACAACCCTTTGAAAAATGGGCTATTGATTTTGTTGGACCTATCAACCCCCCCGCGAAGAATTCAGGAGCAAGATACATTATTATAGCAACTTATTACCTTACCCGATGGGCTGAAGCTCAATCGATCAAGAACTGTAGCGCTGCTATAGCTGCAAAGTTCATCTTTGATAACATCTTGTCCAGATTTGGGTGTCCTAGAGTCCTTATGAGTGATCAGGGCTCACATTTTCTAAATAAGACTATTGAAGTATTGGATGAAGAATTCTAGGTATATCATCAGACGAGTATTGCCTATCATCCACAAGCAAATGGGACTGTTGAAGCTTTTAATAAGATCCTTGAACAAGCTCTGACGAAGGTTTGCAACATTAACAGAAATGACTGGGATCTTAGAATTCCAGCAGTGCTATGGGCTTATAGGACTAACTGTAAGAAATTGATAGGCCATACACCTTTTAGGTTGGTCTATGGGCAAGAAGCAGTCATGCCCATGGAATACATTGTTCCTGGCCTTCGAATATCTGCTTTCATAGAGATGGATGACCCAGCGATAATAACATAAAGGCTGACAAAGATACTAGAACTTGAAGAGGAAAGATTTATTGCAATGTTCCAGTAGCAAGTACAGAAAGTTCGAGAAAAAGCATGGCATGATAGACATATCAAGAAGAAGTAGTTCCAACAGGGTGATCTTGTGCTCTTATATGACAGCAAATTCATGAAATTCCTGGGTAAGTTCAAGACACATTGGAAAGGACCATACATAGTACAGAAAGTTACTGATGGAGGAGCAGTCCAGTTAGCTAAGTTAAATGGAGAAATGTTACCTTCTATGGTAAATGGTAGTCGTTTAAAGAAGTATAGGGATAGGCCAGGACCCCCTAATCAGAAGTAACCACATGAAGGACAGTCTAAGTACCAAGAATAGTTGAAATTGGGTGCTAGACTATAATGAAGCTGTCCTCAAAACTATGAAGTGTGGAAGGCTGTCAAAGTTCAAAGGTTAATATTGTGTCGAAGGTTCTTGTCAAGGCAAAGCCGAAGCTAGTAGTTATGTCGAAGATTAAAAGTGTGTCGCAGCTTAAAATGTGACGGATGGGACAAACTAGACTTGGCGGCGCTGGCACGTGAACTATCCTCACTACCTGCAATAATGAGATCTTGGGAAAATCTAGCGCCATGTGGACATGATTGCCAACACTTCATCAGATTTGGTGTTATTAATACACCGTGATGACAGATTCTGTTTTGGGATTCTATAAGAAGCTACATCATCCTGTGACTCATGCATTGTGCATGTCTTTGCGTTTCTTCAGTTACCACTATGTCGAATGATCATGAAGTCCAGAAGTTATTACGAGTGGTCAAGGAGAGAGGTCTGCTAAACCTTCTGAGTAATCCACCTGGGTAGCCATGCTCGACCAAGGCACAAAGAAAGGCAGAAGTTCGCTCTATGGGGTTAGAAGAAAGGTAGAAGTGCGCTCTATGCCACACAAAGAATAGCATCGGTCTTCATAGAAAAACTCTGAAACATCCCAAGATGTATCCTCTTGGTTTGACAGAACCATGGTAGCTGTTTGTCTTATGCACCCTGACACATAGCTCTAGGGACCCTAAGTTGTGGATGGTCAAATGTGTGACAAGCGGATCGAAGGATGGGTTCGCTGATAGATCTAGAAGGCCTTAACCAGTAATTCACGAGGGAAAGGAACAACCAGCCAGCAATCACATGTATGGCTTGAGCAAGCAGCGCACCAGGCTTCGCCAACAAGATTCTACCACCAGAAAAGCAGCTGAGTGTCCCAGGACGGGACACTGGTGAGTCTTAGGGGCCTGTTGGGGCGCACACCCTAATGGTCCTTAGGGTAAATAGCTCCACGGGTTTTGGGAGTTTGTAAGTGGAGCTACGGCTCAAAATAGTCTTAGGGGTGTCGGGGTAGAGTTAAAAACCTTATGCTATAATAAACCCAAGGTTTAAATCCAGGGTTTAGGGTTCGTGGTGCCCATGGTTTAAGTCCATGGTTTTGTAACAGTGCGCTATTTAAATAGGCACTCTTGTAAGTAAGTAAAGTTAGGCTTTTTGTGAAAAAGGAATTGATGCGAAGCTAAGGCTAATTTTGTAAGAAAAGGTTAAGTCCCAGCTGTGTGCGTGGATGACCTTTGCAGCTGTTTGTGCATATGGTTTTGGTTGATAAGAAAATATGCAGTTGTGTGCGCAGAGGCCTGCAACTGTGTGTGTGGCTTTGAGGACTGAAGGGATCTGCAGCTGAGTGCGTAGATCAGAACTGTGGTTTTTGTAGAAAGATTTAATAAAACATAGTTCTGTGGACGTAACCCCTACACTGGGAATGAACCATGTTATATCTTGTGTCGTGGTTCTGTGTGTTGTTTTTGTTGTGTTCTTTCATGCATTTATATCTATATATCTGATAAGTAGAGATCACTGGTAGACAATAACTTCGCTATGAATTCCCAGTAAAGGGTTGCACAAGGCACTGTTTGTTTATCTAACTGTGAAGCTAAATAAGTGAATGCTAAGCTCTGTGATTTATATTTATAATCTGTTAAAAGTTAAAGGTACAGTAATATCCCTCTTTGCTTGCAGAAATCTGTTTTTGTGGCACCCGATAGTAGTTTCGGGTGAGACTGCAACCTGTTCACAAGTTGTTGCCGAAAGGGCCAACTCCGTGGGTCTTTTGTTGGTGCGAAGTTAAAAGTATAAAACCCGGGTTTGCCCTATTTCCAACAAGTAGTTGGGGCTGGACAATCCTAAATGACATGGATCTTGGATGGATCCACATGTGCCCCATACTCATAAATAATGTATCCCAGATACTGAACCTAGGTCATGCCAAAAGTGCACTTGTCCAAATTGACCCACAACTTGTGTTGTCGTAGCATTTGGAGGACCTGTCAGATGTGGTGGAGGTACTCTTCCCAAGTCTGGCTGAATATCAGGATGTCATCCAAGTACACTACTACAAATGAGTTGGTGAATGACCGCAAGGATGTCGTTGAAGGATGTGGGTGAAGTTATCCATCATCGCATTCCTTTATTTTTCAAGGTCCTCCTTGAGCAACATTTTTATAGGCTCTTTTGCACTCTTGTATTTCTTTTTGTCCCCCATTGGAGGCTGTCAGGATTTGTGAGGCTGATCTTGCAAAGGTTCAACCAGATCGAGCCCTAACTCTTTATACCTCGCCCTTGTTGGGGACATGCAAAGAAGGATCGAGAAAGATCAGATTGCTCTGATACCACTGATCCGGATTTATGCAAGAAAGCAATAGAATACACAAATAACCATAGAAACAAATATGCAGTGGAAATAACACTTCATTTCATTAATCAAAGAACTAAAACTTGTTTACATACAGAATGGAAATGAATTAGCTACAGTGCTAGTAGCTTATCTCTGAGAAGAGACGTGGCGGCTACATGCCTCTGAAATATGTGTTATAATGAGGCTCGAAGAACTATATACTATTGAGAAACAATGAAAACCCTACACACCCAAAAACCTAACCCTAGGAGGTGAAATGCCAGAATGTGGGCCTCGTTGGGTAACTTGGTACATCGATTTCCTGGGGTCGTAACTTTGGCATGCTACCTCCGTTTGACGCGCATGATACATCGTTAGAAAGATCTCTTCAAAGAATACATCTATAAACAAAAATTATTGATTCTAAAGCAGACTCATATTTATCAGACATCCGATGCTGAAATAACGTTGTTTAGGGCCTCAAAACGGCTTCGAAAGTTTAGGACCCAAAAACTGCCAAAAATAGTAAATTGTGCTGCAATTAAGGAAACTAGAAGACTAAAAGAAACAATGGTGGGGGTGCAAGTGGAATAGGTGGGTGGCCACCAATATCCTCCTGGATCACATAAACATAATATACTCTAAAATAAAAGTATCTAGAATTGTGGTAGCTATATTTCTGAGAAAAGATGGAGCAACTATGTTCATTTTTTACAAGTTGAATTCAAAAGAAGGCATAAGGGAATTTTATCATAAATACTTGAAGAGAAACCCTTAACCTAACCCTAAGAGATGAACCATCAAAACATTTGTGGGATAGAGGTGGTTAGTTGATACATCAACTTCCTCGGGGTGTAACGTTTTCTTAGCACTACAACTTTCAACTGGGGCCAACGTATGCCATTACAACCCCTAGCCCCTCGAATCACCAAGAAATATTTTTTTCACCCAATGGAATAGGTGGGTGGCCATCCATATCCATCTTGATCATTCATCCTCCCCTTAAGAAGCAATGGCCTCCATTGCATTAAGTTCTTGCACCAAATGGGGAGACTGCTTATACTCCTATTGAATTTGACTCCTGGTGATCCACTTTCCTTGATGAAGAAAGTGTGCAGCTTTGACCACCCAATATAGCTAAACATGTTGTCTGCAAGTGCCCTTCACTAGTGTATCTATGAACCAACTTTATATATATACATATACACACACTCTTTCATTTATTTCTCAAATAAATTCGGATCAAGTTTTCAATCTTTAACCATGAGGTTAAATATGAATCACATGTTCATTGTTATGAAATTTCATACACACAAAAAAACATTATCCAAATTATAAATATATGTATTTTTTTAAAAACAAATATTTTCTAATTTTTAATGATTTTTGTTTAGATATATCATATTTCCAAGATATAAATGTATTTTATTTTTCATATAATTTTTTATGGTGCACAAGTAAAAATGGGTTCATACACCCTAAACTAAAATAACTTGATTAAGGGTTGATTAAGCCCATACCCTTAGTCATAATTTTGGGCATTCAAAAACTTTATTAAAATTTACATATATAAAATTAACATCCAAAACCATGGAGAGGCACAAGAACGTAAACTTTCCATCATTTTGATACTAAACTAGTGTGTTGACATAAACATATCTAATATATTTACAAATAATCGAAGAAAGTTATTTTTCACTAGATGACACTTTTTCATTTTTTTTACTACATATTATAATAATAAATTGTATATATACCTTTAATTTTTTCTCATATTAACACATTGCTGTTTTTCCAAATTCTCATTACAATTAATGTGTCATAAAATGTAAACAATAACTTGGATTAACTCTAATTATATTTTACTATAAAAACTCATAAACCTTCATATAAAATTATGGCTTCAAACATCATTAATTATTTTAATGTTATAACATTATATTACATAAAAATGATAAACAATACTCCTTTAAGATTACTATTCCATATTTACTTTTTAAATATCAAAATTCTTGTTATCATATATGATAATCATGACGGAAATATGCATCATCCATCATCATTTTATTTAATTGTTAGTGGTAAGCTTTCCTGAAATGGATATCATAGAAAATAGGTCATAAGTCTTATGAGGAAGAACTTCCTTAGTAAAATCGTCAATATTACCTTTGTGTTTCCTAATGACACCATTATACTTGCAAAAGAATTTAGTAGGATTTATAATACGATCTCAGACAAATCATGTTCCAAATATGTTATTTGATCATTCAATATTTTATCACATCATGTTTTAAATATGTTATAAGGATAAGAAATGTATCCTTTCTTTGAGTGAGAATTATAAAGATTGGCATTAAGGTTGTACGAAAATGCTTTTGCTATTAGCATTTGGACCAGGAGCAGAGATGGCGGTGCTCTCAGGCCTCCATTCATGATTGTGGTTATCGGCCCCTATGGTCTGTATAAACTGTGGCAACGGCCAGGATGTTAATGTGTAAGGTTACTCTTGTCGCTGTCTTTTTTCTTTGTTATTTACTTCTACACTTCTCTATTGGCCTATTCTTGCCTTTTGCAGTTTCCTATTTCTGGGTGGTTTTGGATAGTGGTTTTGCTTTCTGTGATTGAAGTCCTTCCTATTACACAATTATAGCTGGTCTATTGCTTCCCCATTCATTTTCTCTCTAGGGTTTGGTGTGGTATGGTTTTTTTAATGCGGATTTAGTCCAGGTCTTTCACATTACCACTAGCTCTACCTTTTGATATCTCCGTGGCCAATATCGATGACTGGAGTCCATCCTCTGCGACGAGGAATAGTACCAACCAGTCTAAAATAAGTGGGAATTGTAAATAGCTGTCAGTATCTGGCTTCTTGGGCATGAAACTAGCAGTTTCAGATGGTCTGCGTGATGTTGGATCTATAGGGTCTGTCACCTTTTTATCTGTGTTGTTTTGTGGGGGTCTTTCGTCACTTTTGGAATAATTAGATTCTCTTCCTCCTGACTATCTGGGGTTTGTCTATTCCCTCTCCCTCGTCACCCGTCATCTTTTCTCCTGATCTTGGCTGTCATTTTCAGAGACTTTTGGGTTGGTTTGAGGGTTTCTTGTACCTGTTGACTTTTGGCTCTGTTCTTTTACTCTGAGGTTAATACCCTAACTTGGGTTGGAAACCCGGGTTCTCTGTTGTCCTTGGGATTTTGCTTTCTTGTTTCTACTCACCCGTGTTCGCCAGTTTTTAGTTGATTTTCATGACTAGCTGTGTTGTTTTTTTCTCTCCTGTCCTAATGACGGAAACCCATGATGGGTCTTCCAGTCCATCGATGACTCCTAGTGCTGCTCGTTCGTGACATCGCTGGAAGGCTAAAGCCCATAAAATACTTGAGGGTAAGCTACGCTTTATAGTGGTTCGGGATGTTTATATGGAGAGGGTGGAGGCGTTGTGCTCTCGCGCACTCATTGGCAGATTGGAATACTGCTCAATGGACAAAAAATCCTGGTTTACCTGGGCCATCGAACATTGGAAACCCTTCCTGTCTTATGTTCCTGCGATCAGTTTGTTGGCTCGGGGGTGGATTGTCTTTGTCTTCTTAGAGGACTCCCATGCCTCTTCTGTACTTAATCACCTTTGGAGAGTTGGTCAGGGGTCTCTTGTCCTGTACTGTTGGCATGTGCATTTTGATCCTACCCATGAAAGGGTTAAAAAGAGACATTTGTGGGCCTTACTCCTGGGTCTCCCCTTCCCACTCTGGAATCGATCACTCCTAGACGGTATCAGAAACACAATTGGTCATTTTGTTGCAATCGAAGATGATTTTATGAACACATATGATAAAATAATGGCAAGGATATTAGTGGAATTGGATATCACCAAGGGATTACAGGCTGAGATTGAGATTCTCTGCCAGGAGCGTCTGTTCATACAACGACTTGATTATTAGGGAATTCCATTTAGATGCAGTCGTTGCCATGCAATGGGTCATATTCGTCATGACTATCCTTCCTTTCATCAGGGTTTTTCCTCCTCGAGTCATTGCCATCCAACCATGACTCATGTGTCTCCCCAACCAGTTTCAACGGCCACTCCAGGTAGATCACCCATTACTCTCTCAGAAACTACTAAAGGTCTCCTACAAAATGCTTGTTCTCTTTTTGATGATGCTATAGATCATGATCTAGCATTTTTTGACTTTGTGGTTGGTGGTCTTGTCCCTCCCTCTTCTTTGGAAACGGAGAAACCTTTGTCTCTTGACTAGCCTCCTGTTCCTTGTGAGGAGGCACAACCCAGCATTCCCTCCTTAGATCCCACTACTTCTCTCAACCATATACTTCCTTTGGGTTCTTCCCCCAACCCTTCACCTCCCCAAGAGAGGGTCTCTCCTCCTCCCTTATTCTCGGAGTTGGATTTTCCCCCTCTTTCTAATGCTGGCCACCCAGCATTGGTAAGTCCAACACACAGCCTTGTTACCTCCCCGTCCTTTGTATACCCTTCCTTACAAAAAACCTTGAATATATTCTCGGATAAAACCCCACTTTCCCCATCTATCCTACCCCTAGACTCCATCCATTTCAAGAATGCCACCATAAGAAGGAAAAAAAAATTCCACTTGATCTCTCGGATTCTGTCCCATCCCCATATACCCCTTTATCTACTCGATTAAAAAATGCGGCTCATTAGCCCCCCATCTACTTCTCTCAGGGTCCTTAGAGCATCGATCCCCCAACAGAGTGGTTCCTAATGCGTATCCTTTCCCTTAATGTCCGTGGCTTGGGGGGCTTAGCCAAGCAAAAAAGTCTCCGTCACTTTTTCTCTTCCTTTTCTTCGGATGTCGTCCTCCTTTAGGAAATTATGACTAGCTCCTACCCAACCCTTCTTGCTTTCTCTAAACTTTGCCCTGGTTGGGAGTTTTGTGCGATCAGTTCTTTCGGTCTCTCAGGAGGTATTCTATCCGGGTGGAATCCAAAAATACTAAAATGTAAAGCTTATCATACTGTAGCAGGTATCTTGCTCAAGGCCATGATTCGTGGCTCCTCCTTCTCTCTTTCCATTCTAAATTGCTATGGTCCTTATCAAAACCATGAACACTTTTGGAATTCTGTGGTTATTGGTGGTATTCTCTCTTTGCCTAACCTTATCCTGGTAGGAGATCTAAACTTTACTCTGAATGCATCAGAGATTTGGGGCACTAAGGCTCTTCCTAACCCTCTGGGCCCCTTTTTCTCCAAGCTTATTTCTGTTCATTTGCTGGTGGATGTGGCCCCTGCTTGTGCTGGACCTACTTGGAGGAATGGAAGGATAGGGGAAGAGGGTATATCAAAAAGATTATATTGTTTTCTACTATTTGGTCACCTTGTCAGCCTTCTTGCTAGATATCGGGTTTGGGCTCATAGAAGTGGGATCTCTGATCACTTCCCTATTATATTTGAATGGATGGACCATCCAATCTCTTGTGTATACCCATTCAAATTCAACCACTCCTGGCTGGAAAATGAAGATTTTATTCATTTTGTAAGGTATGAATGGCCTCTTATCTCATCTAGTGGTTCGGAGGATGCCATGAATGATCTCTCTATTAAGCTTCATAATCTAAAAGGAAGGGTTAAGTCCTGGACAAAAAATGAATCTATCAAGTTGAAGGAAAAATCTGCCTTATTGGAATATGAAATCAGCTCACTTCTGGATTATTCTCAGTTTGCTATATTAAGTGTTGAGGAGCAGTGCAGATTGTCCACTCTTAAATCTAAACTTAGTAATATTTTGGATCATGAACTGCATTCTGCAAGATTACAGAGCAGGGTAATTTGGGCCTTACATGGTGATGCAAATACCAAATTTTTTCATGTGGTGGAAACTGCTCAGAAAAATCATAATGCCATCTGGAGTTTACAAGATGAAATGGGTAATTCAGTGTTTGATGATCAGGGCATCAAATCTTTGGGGATACAATACTTTAAAAATATTTTTGCAGATAATCAAAGGAAAAATATTGTTTCCCAACTTAAGGTGATTCGTCTTTTTCCCCCTTACATCGGTCCTGAAGAGAAGGAGACTTTTACTGGTTCAGTTACTTTATCAGAAGTGGAGGCTACTCTTAAAACCTTCAAAAAGGATAAATCGCTAGGCCCTGATGGTTGGTCGGTTGAGTTTTATATGGCCTTTTTTGATTTACTGAGGCCTGAACTTGTCAACTTGATAGAGACCTCTAGAATATTGGACTGAGTGTCTCCTTCCCTTAACTCTATCTTTTTAGCTCTTATCCCTAAAAAAGAACTTCTGGCCACCTTTGCTGATTTCCATCCAATTTCTCTTTGTAATCTGGCCTACAAGTTGATATCCAAGGTAGTGGCTCTGAGACTAAAACCATTTTTAGATAGATCTATCTCTCCTTAGCAATTTGGATTTCTGAAGAATCGTCAAATCATCGAACCATTAGCCATTACACAGGAAGTCCTCCATACTGTCAAAACAAAAAATAGGTGTTCCCTTATCCTCAAGATTAATTTCACAAAATATTTTGATAGGCTTAACTGGACTTATATCTGCCTTATTCTTATTCAAATTAGGGTTCCACTTGAGGGCGTGAACTGGATCTTGGGATGCATTTCTCCTACAAAATTTGCCAGACTTATTAATGGTTCCACTTCGCCCTTCTTCACTACCACATGTGGAATTAGACAGGGTTGTCCTTTGTCTCCTCTATTGTTCATTCTAGTTATTGAAGGTCTAAGCTTACTGATTGAAGACGCCAAAGTCAATGGCAGAATTAAAGGCATCAATATTTCACCTCAGCTATTCCTCACACATCTACTCTTTGTATATGATGTGATTATGTTTGGAATGGGCTCCTTTGAGGAATGGCTAGCTTTTAAAGTTATATTAGACACCTTCTGTGAGGCCTCTAGTATGAGGATTAACACGGATAAATCTTGCTTTCTCCATAATGACCTGGAAGTTGATTTAATCCGTAGAATCACATGGTTGCTCCCTTACAGATTTGAATACTTAAATCATGGATTTAACTATCTTGGATACTTTCTTAAGCCATCGGGGTATATGGTCAAATACTGGCTCTGGATTATATCTAAATATGAAAAGCATATCCTCCACTAGACCAGCCGGCTCTTATCCCTTAGTGGTCATCTTGTCCTTATTAGATCTATCCTCTCCAGTCTTCCTGTCTATTGGATGGCATTAGTTTCGATTCCTCAGTCCATAATTGATAAAATCAGACGTTTGATTTTCACCTTCTTGTGGGGTTCTTCACCAAAGAATAAAAAGTTCCACCTTGTGGACTGGCACCTCCTTGCGCGCCCAAAAACCTTGGGCGGTTGGGGCATCAAGCATTTAACTTGGTTCAGCCTTTCTTTGAGATTGAAAATATTCTGGCTTGCACTTAATGGCAATGGAATTTGGTATCAGATTATCTCTGTTAAACATTTGAAACGGTTCTGCTATTCGATTGGGAGTGGATCCCATCGTCGGTCTGGGGTCTACCTTTCTCCTTCCATGTGATTTACGAGACTACCTGGAAGATTATGGTATCTGTACTCTAGCTCAGGAAAGAAATCGAACACCATTTTCTTCAAGTTATTGGTTCACGGTAGATGATCTTGACCTTCAATGTGATTGGAAGATTATATGGGAGAATTTCACGAGGGGTCTGGAATATGGAAGAATTCGTCTCTCTGAACGCTATGATTCTCTGCTATGGTCATATAAAAATTATGTGGGCCCTCTTATAGCAGCTTTGGGATATGACTGTATCACTTCCTCGTATTGTTCTGAGGATTAGGCTCTGGTACTTGATGTGATTTGGACCCTCAATATACCTCTGAAGATTGGTTGTTTCACTTGGTTACTGGGTAGGGGTCGAATATTGACTTGGGATCAACTTCAACACCGAGGTTTCCAGGGGCCTAGCAGATGTGTTCTTTGTGGGAAGAGTGCAGAGGATATTCAGCATCTCTTGTTGGACTGTACTTTTTCTCTTAGTATCCATTCTTATTATGAAGCTAGTTTTGGGTATTCTTGTCCTTATCATGCATCTGTAATTACCTTTTTGGATCATTGGTTCTGCCATACTTCATCTTATGTTCCCTACAAATACCTTTTGATTTATATATTCTGGTGTATCTGGAAGCTTAGAAACAGATGCCTCTTTAACTCTGGATTGCCTACTGTTCATTTAATCTTCTCACAGATTGACAGCCTTCTAAACTTATACCCTGTCCCACAAAAAAAAACAAAAACTCAAGAACATCGGTCTAGGTCCTTTGATGTTTTTTCCTTGTGGATTCTTTGATGGGGCAGCTGCTGAGCATATGGGTGGTGCTGGCTTTGTGATCTTTCTCAATAATGATCATTTCTTTATCTTCTCCATGGGCTGTAGTAGCAACTCAAATACCAGAGCTGAATTATTGGCATTATGGGCTATTTTGAGAGTGAGTAAGTTGATGGGTTTACCCATGCATTCCATTTTTGGTGACTCACTTGTTACTATTTCTTGTATTAACAGACACACATCACTAAATGTACCATCTTTGAATCATTGGTGTGATGATATTCGTTCTATGCTGTTTCATGCCCCTCATGTGATCTTCAAACATATATATCATGAGCACAACTCGATGGCAGATGGTCTCTCCAAATAGGCTTTGAAGTTGGATATGGGTTCTGGAATCTTCTCTGAATCTCTGGAAGGATTTATCATAGATCGAGGCCAATTTATGCTTTTTTAGCTTGTGTTGAGCTTCTATTTCTTTATTGTTACTCATTGATTGATATATCTATTATATTGTATCTACTTTGTTAGAGACTATCAACTGGCAAGTTTTACTCAGGATTTGTCTGTTTGATGATCACCTTCGATATTACCTAGCATATTCTGACTTGTATTATCAGGGATGATGAGATAAGTCTACCATGATAAGACTTAGTGCTCCTACTCTATGGGATGGATGTTCGTATGCTCAGTACTATTCTGTCATGCTATGATGTGGATTCATACTTGCTTTCTATTGCCAGGAAAGTTGGTTATTGTTTAAGATGTCTTTTGATTCCTATTGAATAACAAAGACTGGTATTTTTTCCTCTGAAAAAAAGAGAATTATAAAGGTTGCTTGTTTCTAAATTAACCCTAATTTGTATGGAACTTTTTTTATCATATTTTATTTTGTATTTATATATCACTTTAATAGTATTGTTTGTAGAGCGCGCTCACATGAAGTTGGTTCTACTTTTTAGTGACACTTTAGAAATAGAAAAGGCACATCCAAAATGTAAATCTATAATGGATATCAGTTATTGTGACTAGCTTCAGAAAACCCAAGCCCAAAATCGAGGCTAAACTTAGTTATCCTATAAAGCATGTGCGATATATCACACTTGCGTTTTGTAAGAGTTACAAATCATAAGTGCGATATATCTCACTTGCAATTTGTAATACAAAAAAAAATAGAGGCCCGCGCCCTCAATTTCTCATTTCACAATCAAGGCCATGAGGAATGGGAATGCGGAAAACTAGAAGGACAATTTGAGTTTGATCGAATTTGGAGGCGAATTTGGAAGGGTTGATTCACAAGTTGGATACAATGGAAGGTAAGTGGTCATTTCCTTCAAAATTGCGTTGAATTTTTCATTTGTGTTTGTTAATTTTATAGTTTTTGATATTCTTAAAATGAATTTAATAAAAAATGTTGAATTAAATCAAACAATGAAATATTAAAACAATTTTGAATTTGTTGTTTTAATCTTAACAGAGAACACAAATGTTGAAGAAAATGTCCATTGAGGCACCTTAGCTCACTATTTAGAGGGGGGAATATTTAAGATAATCATTAGCCGAGGCATTAAATACCATAACAAACACAATTGCCAATGCTTAGGAAACACTCTACATCATTAGCTCGTACAAATATTCCCAGAGGCAATACTATTCCAATGGGTAGAGCGATAAATATGTCAAAAAACTAAAGATAATCAAATACCAATTGTTTTCATTATTCCAGGACCCTAGAACTGGATTGGTTCCATCCTTTCAATCGACCACACATTTCCATAGACTAGTGCATGGAACCAAATGTGAATTCCAATTGGATGGATCATTGGTACATGGTCTTCGATGAGGACCCTCATGGGAATAGAGACATCCCATGCTATTTCCTGAGGAAGTTGTAGCAGAATTTATCTTGAGGAAACATGTAAAATATTTTGATATTTTAGAGTTACAGGGTGTGGGTCATGGGATGCCCTAAGATAGGGAAGGGGCTAGGGCTGATCCTAAACATGTGCCACACCCTCCATGCACACCAAAACCCCCTCGAGTATATCCTCCTGTGGGTCCCATGATTGGTGATGCACAGGAGGCCTTATTTGACTTGGCATATATATTGCTTCAACATGGGATTGTTGTCCAAGGAAATATAGGCAAAGGGGTTGGCACTTCTAAGGTTTTCCCAATCGCACACGCAGGACCCACTTACTAGGTCTATAGACCGTACTAGAGCTACATATCACATTAGAGACACAGAGGGTTTAGAGTGTCATGTTATTCCACACCCTTGCACAACATGTGTAAGCATATGCTATGGGCCTGATTCAAAGTTTTAGGATGATGGATTTCTTTAATATGTAAGTAAAACTCATTCTTTACATATTATATTTTGTTTTATATCATATTTTTCAATTGTTTCGTAATTTATTTCTATTTAATTATCTAACAATTTATGTGAACAAATATATAGCTGGTGTCCCATGACACCCCAGATTCGCATAGTCTGGAGGTTGATGTTGATGACATTGATGTAGCGTTCAATGTTGCATATGATTTTGGTGCTTCATCATTAGCTGTAAGAGATTTACTTTTCAATTTATCATCATTATTTACATATTTATAGTAGAGATTGCAACATTCAATACATCCTAATATGGATATAATATAGCTTATGTAGGGTGGGCACAATGATTTTGTGGAATCCCAGGCACATCCCTCATAGGTAGAGGAAGATTCCCAAAGACAGGTATTATTTTAATTATGCTTTTAATGATTCAACATGTATGCTTTTAATTATTAGAAATTTTCTAATTGTATATTTATGCTTTGTTGCGTAGCATATTGATATGTATGCCAGCTAAACAACCTTTTTGATTGATTCATATGCCCATCCATTTAGTCCATTAGTAGTTAGTTCACCCTCTAGTGACCCAATTTCTCACCTTTCACAGGTATATGTAGTATAGTTTAATTTGTACATGCAAGTATGTCTCGCTTTATTTGAAAAATTTATTGTCTGTCCATGTAGTATATGTCTCGCTTTCTTTGTATTTGCTGACATTAACATATGTTACTTTATGCATGCATCTAGTGAGGCAGTGGTGCTTGAAGAGAACCAAACCCAGGTTGTTCGTGACCCACCTCTCCTCTCCCAGGTACATGTATGTTTCGCTTTCTTTGAAAAAAACAATTTTTGTCCATGTAGTATATGTCTCATTTTCTTGGTATTATCTGGCATTGACATGTGTTAATTTATGCAGGCATCTAGTGAGGCAATGGTGCTTGAAGAGCACCAAATCGATGTTTTTGTTGACCCACCTCTGCCCCCCCCACCAAGTACATGTATGTCTTGCTTTCTTTGCAAAATTCATTGTTCGTCCATGCAGTATATGTCTCGTTTTATTTAGATTTGCTGACATTGACATATGTTACTTTATGCAGGAATCTAGTGAGCCAGTGGTGCTTGAATAACACCAAATCCAGGTTGTTGGTGACCTACCTCTCCCCCCCAGGTACATGTATGTTTCACATTCTTTGAAAAAATAAATTTTCGTCCATGTAGTATATGTTTCATTTTCTTTGTATTATTTGACATTGACATATGTTACTTTATGAAGGCATCTAGTGCGGCAACGATTCTTGAAGAGCACCAAATCGATTTTGTTGGTGACCCACCTCTGACCCCCCATCAGGTAAGTGTATGTCTCTCTTTCTTTTAATTGTGCTTTTAATTATTTAACATGTACTTTTTAATTATTTGAAATTGTCTAATTGTATCTTTATGATTTTATACATAGGAACCTATGTTTGATACAACTGTCCACCGAGCGGCCTTGCTCTCTAATGCATATGCCAATCCTTTTATCCCGGTGTCATTTGTTCCCCCCACTAGTTACACACCTCTTCGCATCCCCCAGGTATATTTATATATCGCTTATCTTCTATCTATGTTTCCCCAATTGTCCCTCCATGTAGTATATTTTTTTTGTACATGCAAGTATCTTTTTCATTGTTTCCCCCATTGATATGCTGACATTGACATATATATTATTTTATGTGGCTTTATAGTGAGCGAGTGGTGCTTGACGAGCACCCAATCGGGGTTGTCTCTCACCCACCTCTCTCCCCTAGGTACATGTATGTCTCGTTTTCTTTGAAAAAGTCATTGTCCCTCCATGTAGTATAGTTTTCTTTGTACATGCAAGTATATTTTTGGTGCACCCATTGATTTGTTGACATTGACATATATATTATTTTATGTAGCTTGATAGTGAGAAAGTGGTGCTTGAAGATCACCCAATCTAGGTTGCTACTAGTGAGGCACCATCACTTACACTACGACCCACCATAACTTACTCACGGACAGTAAGTAAAATTGTTATATTGGTTTGGAATTTGAACAAATGTGCATAGAATTTTTATAGGTTGGTAAACTAACTTACAAATTTTGGTTTGTGTGAAGTATCTAGAAATGAGATCTGTCCCTCTTGTTCAGTGTTGGGGATCACCACTAAGCAGCTAGAAAAAATAAAGATAGACTTCTCACAAGCCACTGACATTGGAAGTGAAAGGGGGGATAAATAGAATTAATGTATAGGGGGGATACATACATGTAACATTTTGTTTGTATACACACAAATGTACATTATGATCCAGTATTTTGTATTATGGCCATGGCATGCCATTTTTGAAAACATTATATGTACATATAATATAAAGCAAGGTTCAAATTTATATATATGGTTTACTTGATTTTGGAACATGATATTTATTATATGCCTTTCGGATATGTTTAACTATGTATTTCATTAAATATGTGTTTAATTAAAATGATAATGTGTGGTTCACTTAAGTGATATTATGATATTATAGACCTTATCATGACATATCCTACTAACTATTTGAATATCTCCAATACTTCAAGGAAGAATGTATGACTCATCCAACTAAGATCAAGTAACCATTATGTAAGCTATGGGAGATAATCACTAGATCAACACCATGGGAGATAATCACTAGACACCAAATCATAAGTTGTTTAGAACATCCTACAAAGATAATCAAAACTCCATACAATACCAAGACAAATTAATTGTGTTACAGAGAGAAACTTCCTATAGCTTGGGGTGTTTAATCAAATCAGAGATTACACAAGTGACAACCTCTGTTGGCACGTTTATGAACCGGAGAAACCGAGTCCTCCACCTGAGCCTCCACCATCTCAATCCCCCATCTCTCGATAGCAAGCTCACAAGCAAATGCAATCTTGGGAAGAACACTAAGTGCTCCAAAGGGACAAATGGATGCAGACTTAAGTATAAGCAAACTATGGCAACAATGGACTATAGTTTACTTTCTCTTCCATTCCTCCTTTTTTCAATGCATCCAAGGGGTTCCTTATATAGCACTCCAAAGGGGTAACGGAGTGTCAAATCTGAGCAATCGCAAGGCATATGGAAGGCCAAGAGTCAGGATCTTCGAACTCATTCAAGGAAAAATCCAAAATTGTTTGGATTTGTGCACACATCTTGATGTAAGCGGGTTTGTGGTCAAAATTTGCATGTACACACGAGTATGGGTTTAAAAGTTGCGTACAACAATAAACAGGGGTTTTTAGGGATGAACTTGGAAACATCAAAGTATAATATCAGTCCATGGGGTGTAAATAGTTTGCAAAGGGACAGGGAAGGCCATAAATATGTGATCAACCATGTGTTGTAAAATCAACTATAACAAATTGTATCTATGAAAATTAGAAAGACATATAACTTGAGAAATCCATCCTTAATGAAATACCAATATCATGGTTCAATTAACAACCCAGGTAGGGCTATCATCAACTTTTTAACATCATAACCTCTATCACACACCTTAAAACCTTTGGAAATCGACACACTAACATGAGCTAGGTCAAGTCTCTCTTTCTAAGAGAATTATCAAGAAAGAGTATCATAAAGGTAAATTCCCTTTACCTAAGAAATTCCATGGAATGTACAAGTGCCACTTGATCAACAAGATATCTTTAAATACCACCCTCTATCAACAAACTACAATCATTGATGGTGCAATTTATTTTCCTTCAAATGTAACTTTATACTATACATATAGTATTGTTGATTCTCATTATAAACTTCTCTGAAAATCATCTTAGCTATCCTCTTTACAATTCTAATATATACCTTAAACCACCCTAACCATACACTACCTAAATTCTTGTTGGCTGAAAATAATGCGTCATAAATCAGCTACCTAAACCTCATCATTATCCTCTCATCTCGTGTCCTAAACCATCCTAGACTACACTAGAACCTTACCCTATCATCTTTACCTCAAACTACAAATTCTGAGTTTAAATCATTTATTTACTATTGCATTTTAAACAAAATCTGAATTTAAAATCTGAATTTTGTTAAAATGCTTATTTCTTATTATGAAGGTGAACTGATTGGACATAAAGGGTAAATCATAAGTCCATCAAATATCATACATTGGTGCATGATTTCAATTGACATTGGGATTAAACACATACAAACATGAACTCTATATTGATGATTTTAATTGACATTGGGATTAAATTGTTCACATAAGTATCTTCATTTTTCCCTATTCATTTTGTTTCATGTATGTGCATAGACTAGGTATATGGCCTTTTGGTTTCTACTTAAATGATACTAACCAATCTAATGATCTAAATCTAAAGATGTCATAAAACCCTAGTTCCATCTCATAACTTGTGAACCCTAGTTATAGCATGCAATTTGGAGTTCATGAAACCCTAGTTGGTTTTCAATTTGTAAGCGTGTCCTAGGGATATATGGCCTTTTGGTTTCTACTTTAATGAAAATAATATAGCCTCTGATCTATATACTTGTTTATTTCTTATAATTCATGAAACCTTATATGGTTTTGCTTGTAATTCATGTACACGTGTTTCTACTTCTAAATCATGCATGCATGTGAACTTCCACTTGTGATCCATGTTCAACCCTATTCATTTTGTTTCATGTATATGCATAGCCTAGGTACATGTCCTTTTGGTTTCCACTTAAATGATACTAACCAATCTAATGATCTAAACCTAAAGAGGTCATAAAACTCTAGTTCCATCTCATAACTTGTGAACCCTAGTTATAGCATGCAATTTGTAGTTCATGAAACACTAGTTGGTTTTTAATTTGTAAGTGTATCCTAGGGATATATGGCCTTTTGGGTTCTCATTTAATGAAAATAACATATCCTCTAGTCTCTATACTCATGTATTTCGTATAATTCATGAAACCTTAGTTGGTTTTGCTTGTAATTCATGTACACGTGTTTCTACTTCTAAGTCATGCATGCATGTGAACTTCCACTTGTGATCCATGTTCAACACTATTCATTTTGTTTCATGTATGTGCCTAGCCTAGGTATATGGCCTTTTGGTCTCTACTTAAATGATACAAACCAATCTAATGATCTTAACCTAAAGAGGTCATAAAACCCTAGTTCCATCTCTTAACTTGTGAACCCTAGTTATAGCAAGTAATTTGCAGTTCATGAAACCATAGTTGGTTTTCAATTTGTAAGTGTATCCTAGGGATATCTGTCATTTTGGTTAATACTTTAATGAAAAAAAGATAGCTATCATCTCTATATTCGTTGATTTCCTATAATTCATGAAACCTTAGTTGGTTTTGCTTGTAATTCATGTACATGTGTTTCTACTTCTAAGTCATGCATGCATGTGAACTTCCACTTGTGATCCATGTTCAAACCTATTCATTTTGTTTCATGTACCTGTCCATAGTCTAGCTATATGGCCTTTTGGTTTCTACTTAAATGATACTAACCAATCTAATTATCTAAACCTAAAGAGGTCATAAAACCCTAGTTCCATCTCATAACTTGTGAACCCTAGTTATAACAAGCAATTTGGAGTTCATGAAACCCTAGTTTTGTTTCAATTTGTAAGTGTATCCTAGGGCTATATGGCCCTTGTGTTTCTAATTTAATGAAAATAACATATCCTCTCATCTCTATACTCATGGATTTCTTATAATTCATGAAACCTTAGTTGGTTTTGCTTATAACTCATGTACACGTGTTTCTACTTCTAAGTCATGCATGCATGTGAAGTTCCACATGTGATCCATGTTCAACCCTATTAATTTTGTTTCATGTATGTGCACAACCTAGGTATATGGCCTTTTGGTTTCTACTTAAATGATACTAACCAATTTAATGATCTAAACCTAAAGAGGTCATAAAACCCTAGTTCCATCTCATAACTTGTCAACCCTAGTTATAGCATGCAATTTGTAGTTCATGAAACCCTAGTCGGTTTTCAATTTGTAAGTGTTTCCTAGGGCTATATGGCCTTTTGGTTTCTATTTTAATGAAAATAAGATAGCCTCTGATATCTATACTCATGTATTTCTTATCATTCATGAAACCTTAGTTGGTTTTGCTTGTAATTCATGTACATGTGTTTCTACTTCTAAGTCATGCTTGCATGTGAAATTCCACTTGTGATCCATGTTCAACCCTATTCATTTTGTTGCATGTTTGTGCATAGCCTAAGTACATGGCCTTTTGGTTTCTACTTAAATGATACTAACCAATATAATGATTTAAACCTAAATAGGTCATAAAATCCTACTTCCATCTCGTGACTTGTGAACCCTAGTTATAGCATGCAATTTGTGGTTCATGAAACTCTAGTTGGTTTTCAATTTGTAAGTGTACCCTAGGGCTATATGGCCTTTTGGTTTCTGCTTTAATGAAAATAACATAGCCTCTCATCTCTATACTCATGGATTTCTTATAATTCATGAAACCTTAGTTGGTTTTGCTTGTAATCCATGTACATGTGTTTCTACTTCTAAGTCATGCATGCATGTGAACTTCCACTTATGATCTATGTTCAACCCTATTCATTTTTTTCCATGTATGTGCATATCCTAGGTATATGGCCTTTTGGTTTCTACTTAAATGATACTAACCAATCTAATGATATAAACCTAAAGAGGTCATAAAACCCTAATTCCATCTCATAACTTGTGAACCCTAGTTATAGTATGCAATTTGTAGTTCATGAAACCCTAGTTGGTTTTCAATTTATAAGTGTAGCCTAGGGCTATATGGCCTTTTGGTTTCTACTTAAATGATACTAACCAATCTAATTTTATCTTCAAATTGAAAGAGTTCATAGAACCCTAGTTTGTAGTTCCATGTCTCAATTTCTGAACCCTAGTTTTATTATGTGGGTTGTTGGCTTATACTTTAGTACAGGAATAATATAGCCCATGATCTCAAGACACGTAGTGTTTTCTTAATGCTGCAACATGTGTTTTCTTAGTGATATCTAGACACATTAGGCCATGAAAACAAGAGGGAGAGGGCTACCTAGAGGTAATCACATGCCAGGAGACCAACGGAGTCAACGGTTCATCGAATCAACATCGAGTTTCAAAGTTATGTCAATTTGAAAGTCACATGAAAATGTCGTTCAGGGATGCTTGGTGACTTTCAGTTCGAGGGAAAAACTAAATGGAGAAGAAAAATTGCATGTTGTTGGCTCCTGCAAGTATGTATGGGTAAGGCCGATATGGTAACCCTACCAACATAGGAATGGCCAAGGGTTTTGCAGAGTTAACCCACCAATGCAAGAGTTTCATTGAAGGAAACTGAGAAAAACCCTAGTTTACAAAATCAATGCACAATAAAGTCACTGGGCCATGAAAACAAGAGGGAGAGGGAAACCTAGAGGTAATCACATGCCAGGAGACCAACGATGTCGATGGTTTGTCGATATGACCTCAGGTTTTCAAGTTATGTTGAGTTGAAATTCACATGGAAACATCGTTCAAGGGAAATTGGTGACATTCGGTCTGGGAGTGAAAAAAAAATGGAGCAGCAAAATTGCATGTCGTTGGCTCCTACAACTCTATATGGGAAAGGCTGATATGGGAACCCTACCTACACAGAAACAATCGAGGTTTTTGTAGAGTTGACCCACCAATGCAAGAGTTGCATTGAAGGAAACTAAGAAAAACCCTAGTTTAAAAAATCAATGCAGAATGAAGTCACTGGGCCATGAAAACATGAGGGAGAGGGACACCTAGAGGTAATCACCAATAGTTCGTCGATCCGACCTTCGGTTTTTGAGTTATGTTGAGTTTAAAGTCGCATGAAAATGTTGTTCAGGGACACTTGGTGACTTTCGATTCTGGAGTGAAAAACCAAATGGAGCCGCAAAATTGCATGGCGTTGGCTCCTACAAGTCTGTATGGGCAAAGCCGATATGGGAACCCTACCAACACAGGAACTGTTAAGGGTTTTTCAGAGTTGACCCAACAATGTAATTAAATGTACATTAATATGAAAAACATCAAAAAAAGTAAATTGCAAAAACTTGAGAGCATGTTATTTTATGATTTCTATTTGTTGGTGTTTAAAGACACCGGGTTGTTCTTGGAGCCTTCAATGTTCCATAGATCATGTTTGTATCCTAGGAACATGAAAGGCTAAACATTAGTAATCTCATAAGAAAATATAGAGAACCCAATTAAAATGTGCAAACATTATTTATAGATAACTCATCTAAGGTTGTAGGATTGTGTTTATAGTGTCCAGTATCCTCTGAATAGTATTATGTTTTTGAATGGTATCTGCCAATCACAGGTTTATTACATTGGGAATAAACTAAGGCTAAATAATTGAAATTGTGCTTCAGCACAAACTTTAAAGTTTAAATGACACACCTGAAAATATAGCCACACTGGACAATCTAGTAACACCTGACAATGCACTCACTCGAGTAGGACATATGGATCATCTCTGCTGCCAATGGTGTCCATCAATCTGTTTTACTCTATATGAGGTATCAAGTATTGTACATGTGACCTATTTTTGTTCGAAAGTGTGTACATATTGATTTTTATACCAAATACCGGGTTGGTGAAGTGCTATCCAATAGCTCCTGCTCTATAATCTTGATATACATACCCACCCTTCCTTTTCTATTGTGCTACTAGTGTTAAGTAATCCCCTTTTATAACCATCGCGCTAGTTGGGAATTCAATATTTTCATCATCTGTAATAGGTTTGAGAATGGATTTTTTCCTTTCTAAGCAACGTGCCAACCAATAGTCAAAACCCCATTCATTATTTTTTGGGGCAACCACTGCATATATTTGACCTGTGAAAGGAAATAGGTCAAGTTTAAAATACATTTTTTAAATAAGGTCTTGCATGTAACATAAATTAAATTTCTTTCAATGTAAAGGCTTATAGCGATTTTGGGTACTACTAATTTACTTTTTGTACCTACTTGTATGAGATCCGATATGTGATCATAGTCTGTATAAATATGTGTCTGGTAATATTCCAAATGGTCTATTTCATTAACCCCTTGAAATTGGTGCCAAGTGTCACTTAATCCCATGTATCAACTGTATCTGTATACTCACAATCATCCCATTCGTAGATGGTATAGGAACTACAAAAGAAATCATTCAATCTTGTCCAAATTTGTAGGTTCGAGTTGTCTGAGCTTCTAATTGAATGAAACTGTCGAGTTCCATGCATTATGTTCACCTGATGTGTTTTGGATCAGTCCACATTTGTCACCTCCCAGAATATTCTCCACAGGTGTTTCCTTATTGCTTGTTCTCCCATCACAGATGCACACCATTTCACTATTGATGCAATGTCTCAAAGGTGAGCACCTGTAAACTTCATCTCTTACCTTCGAAGGGAAGTTTTTATGCATGCACCAGAACCTTCGTGCTCTCCTTTTCCATGACCAATTTCAAAGTAGTTCCATATATGTGGCACCTTGTATTTTATGTGCAACAAACAAAACCATTGAAATACATGTGATTTCTTGAAATGTCCATCACAACCATCTGACCAAATCAAATAATGATAAAATGGTATATCCATAGCTATGACATGATCATAGAATAATTTAAAGCAATGTTGGATGTAATGGATGTCATGGGTCAGGGCATCACTTATTTAGAAGTGACTTTATTTTAGTATCACACATTTCTCTTCATTACTATCTGGCCTATGTCTATATGTGATATAGACCATTATGCTCACCTGCTCTGAGTGCTAGTATTGACTTTGTATTTCATTTTGTGGTTGTAGGGTGTAACTTTTTGCAAATTCAACCATTGATAGTATTGTTTCGAGAAGCAAGGTGTCCTAGCATGTTTTGAATTTATCATCTTTCCACCGTGCCATATCGACATGTTGAATGTACTGTTGGATCTTTCCATGAAACTCTGAAATAAAAGCACATACTTGCACCTGGTGTAAAAAAATAAACAGTGTTATAAAAAACATAAAAATATTTACATGAATATTAATGTTTCAATATTTAGCAATGTTATAAAACACCATAAACAATGTACACTCAGTTAAATGAATATTATTCATGTACATTGTCACATGTGAAGTCACCAATTTAATCTTCCTACTTTCTTTCCCATCCTGTAGTTGATATGTCTCATACTGATATTTCTGGTTCTCGACAATTGCATTCCTGAATTCTTGATCTTCACTCTCATGGATGCAATCAGACCATAATTATATCCCACCACAATTGTTGCAAGAACCCTCTACACATTGTTTTAAGTAATGTGCCTTCCCATCTTGCCTCAGACACATTATGCTATGGATGAAATATCTAGATGACATTGGCGGTACTGTACTTGAGCATTCCTGCACATGGTTAGGATGCAAAAAATGATGTATATGTGAAAATGTATGATAATATAGATCAAACTCTATGTGGTATCTACAACAACAGGTGTTCCATATGGTATTGATTCTAACATACCAAGGCTTGCATTTTTCAAAAGCTCTTTTCCTGAGCCTTAGCTCTATGTGGGAAAATTTAAACATCTCGAACAAATGAGTTTTTGTCATGTCAAGATAATGTTTAACATGAGGTTCATTGTTCATAGAACCCCTACAGTGCTTTAACACATCCTTTTGTGTTAGAATAATACCTAGTGTTATTGTGCCAAAAAGTGTGCACTGGTCCCTTCACTGCTTCGACTAACTTCATGTCTTTGCGGGGAAACATTTTGCTAAATGCCCATAATGTTTCCATTTGTCCCTCTACATCAAGGTTGTCTCATCTTACTGAATATTTTGTAAGTGTATTTGGATGTGAAGGAACAATTTGTGATGTGCATTTAAGTAAACGGCATTGTCTTGTGGATCTACATACAATTGATTCAGCCAATATGCAGTGAGCCACATTACAGTCCTCTGAATGGTTTTTTTTACTAATCAATGTGAATGCAGCAGCAAGAGATTTAACAATGTGATTAATTGATTCGATATTCTTCAATGTTCTTATGCCTAACTTTCTTCTAACAGTTTCCATATTTCTAGATTTAAGCAAAGCTAAAAACAATTGGAATTTACCGGCTTCGTATTTTTTATCAAAATATTGTTTCATTATTTGAGAACAATGATGAAAGATAGTGCATTTAGCCACCTTACCTTCCATGGAAGTCAATTCGCTCTCGTCCACTTGTATGTATTTAGGAGTTCTCTTTCTTTTTGATGTGAGATTTCTTGTCGTTTGAAATGTTGGAGTGACGTTTACATCCACTACATGCTAACAACTTTGACTAGGAGATTGAACCACCTGGAATGGTTGTTGTGGAGTCACATTTGCATCGTTAGGAACACAATTATTGAACTCGTCACAAGATTTTTCACTTAATAATGGACCAAGAATATCACCTCCTCTATAACAAGATTCCTTTAATGTTGCATTATCTTCCTCGGCTTATATGTTAGGTATCTGTTGAGCGGGAATGGGAATTATTTTCTCATCCAATGAATGCCAATGATTTCTTGAATCTTCCCTCTTCTTTTGTTTTTTATTTTCAACTTCTTCTGGTGTAAGCACCTTCCTCACTAATTTCCAGCCTCTATTACGTACATTCCCCATTCAAATCCACTGAAACTTGTACAAATCCTATGGATTTGTGTAAGAAATGATTAAATTGCAGGTTGAACAGTTCTCTATGCATGGGTTTAGAAGAATTATGTATTTTTCTACAGTAAAACTAGCCCACATCCTGCAACCGAGGATTTTTTATAAAACACATATCGCATATGTGATATAACGCATGGCTTCTTTATTGCATATGAGATATGCATACACTGCTTTTTACTTAATGGACATTTTGTATTACGTGATCACTAAATCTCATATGTGATATATAGCATATGCGATTTAGTGCATATCAAATAGTGAAACCTCATAACCTTATAATGGAACCCATACCCATGGTTAAGACATCGAGACATGTCCTCAATGCACATAACCTCATAATTTAACCCATACCCAACCTAGAGGCCAAATATCACATCTAGAAGGCATATGTGGTAATTAAAGGACTCATTTATAGCTCATGATCCATAAAAGCTTCATTTAGGTCCTAAGACCCTACCTTTTCTTCCATGACATTGCTCAAGGTCCCAAACCTTATAATGATGCCATTATCCCATTTAGACTCAATTTATAGGTCTTGTCGTAGTGTGGGACCTTGTGATTTGTCCATGAGCCATAAAAAAATCCTTTAATCCATGGAATATTGGATTTATCCTTGTACCATGGTAGTGTCTTCATAACTATCTCTTATCTAAAAATATTCATAATGGTTGATATATGACCATGGTAATCACCTCAAGAACAATATTCAATGCATAAAATAGTCTAATGGCACATATATCCCATATTAAGGCTAAATACCCCCTTTAAAGGGCATGTGTAGTGCTTTAAGACTTGTTTCTGTTACACTTTTGTCCCATTATCATGGTTAAGACTGTTCGGGTACACAGGGTACTCCCAAAAGACCGAACACCTTGAACAACCGATTCACACAAATAGATCATAGATCAACACACCGATGTTGGTCATGTGGTTAAAATCCTCGAGAGGGAAACAGTCCATGGCCCCACCAAATAGCTACTTGGAGCAATTTATTATACAAAAGAAATAAATTTACATGATCTTGTCATAATCGATCAACTAGCCAAGGACCCTCCATGCTATTTAAATAGAGATCATTGACCAATTGGGTGTTAAGCCATGGGTAAGTGGTAGGTATGATCTAAGAGAAGTTGAACCGTCGGATCACTTTATGTCTAGAGCATATCGTGGCCATTGGATTAGAATATTTACAAATGCATACTAATGCATACTAAAGAAACACACTTTATCTAACAGATATATTACACAAGTTGATCTTAACTAACTCCTAAGTGTCTAAATATCCTAACATCCCCCCTTAAGAACAACTTGGGATAGGATTGAAGGATTTACAAAAGTGACACTATTAGGAGAAGGAAGGAGGCATTAGAGTCTATCCCCCCTTAAGGACACATTCCTGAACTCCTAACATAGATCAAAGTTTAGAAAACTTCACTTCTGTAAGAGACTTGGCGAAGATGTTCGCAACTTGATCATCTGTACGGAAATAGAGCATTTCAAGAACACGATCATGAACAAGATTTATGATGAAGTGCATGTGTATCTAAATGTGTTTTCTCCATTAATTTAGAACTGGATCTTTGTAAATCTTGATGGCACTTTGATTTTCGCACCAAAGTGGAGTAGGTTGCTACTGCTCAAATCCAAACTTTGAAAGGATCTGCCGAATCCATAAAGCTTCCTGATTGGCATTAACTACAACTCGGTATTCTACTTCTGCTGAAGAAAGAGAAAGAGATTGTTGTTTCTTACAAGCCCAAGTGATAGGTCTAGATCCTATACTGAAAACATAACATGCAATAGAATTTCAAGTATCAAGATCGCCAGCCCAATCTGAATCAGTGAAACCAACCAACAAAGGTTTCCCCCTATACTCTAATGAATCCCAAACTGAATTGTACCTCGAATATATCGAATTATTCTTTTTTCTGATTTCTAGTGACTTTCATGAGGAGTTTTCATATAATGGGCAACAAAACCAATGGCAAAGGAAAGGTCAATACGGGAATGATTCAAGTATAAAAGACTACCAACAAGCTGATGATACAAGGTGGAATCTACTTCAGGGGAAGTACAAGTGGCAGAAAGCTTGACTCCAGACTGGAAGGGAGAAGGGGCTGGTTTATAATCTTCCATGTGGAAGCAACGAAGAAGGTCACAAGCATACTTAGACTGGGATAGAAATATTCCTTCTTTGGTTTGCAAGACGTGGAGACCAAGAAAATAATGCAAATGTCCTAAGTCTGATATTTCAAAATTTTGCTTAAGACTATATTTCACATGGGTTATAAGTTTAGGGTCACTGTTAGTAAGGATAAGATCATCAACATAAGGAGAAAGTATGATGAGATGGTTTCCTACTTTCTTGGTATAGACATTGGTGTCAGAATGACATCTAGAAAAAACAGTGTCAAGGAGAAAGCTATCCATTTTGGAATACCAAACTCTAGGAGCTTGCTTAAGGCCATATAAGGATTTCTTAAGGAGACAGACAAGGCTAGAGTTATCCTGAACATATCTAGGAGTTTGTTCCATGTAAATTTCCTCTTGTAAATCACCATGTAAAAAGGTATACTTGACATTCATTTGATGGACTTCCCAATTATGTAAGGCTACAAGGGAAAGAATAAAGTGGATGGAATTCATTTTTGCGACAAGAGCAAAGGTTTCTTGTATTAAATCCCTTCAACTTGGGAAAAACCTTTGGAAACTAACCTTTCCTTAAGTATTTCAACACTTCCATTTGATGCATACTTAGTTCTATAGACCCATTTACATCTGACAAGTTTTCTTACTTGTGGAAGAGGAACAAGATCCCAAGTATCGTTCGCCATTAAGGAACGATATTCTTCATCCATAGTTGCATCCCAATATGGATTTCCTGAATCTTTTGCAATAGTTTCTGGATCATGATTCTCAAAAGCTTGAGCCAAAATAGAAGAAGCTCACTGAAACTGAGAACGTGTTCAACGTCGATCTCTAAGATCACCGACGAGATCACCAGTTTCTTCACATGTTGAACGGACCCATCAAGGAAGCATTGGTGCTGGTGCAATTGGAGGAACATGAGCAGACAGAGGTGGATTTTCATTGTCACTGTCACCATTAGAAACTGGAGTTGGAAACCTGTCAAGGAAGTTGGAAGAAGAAGAAGAACAAGAAGGCACAATCACCAAATTAGGCTCGAAGGACAAAGAGGGCACACCCGCCAAGTTAGGCTCGTAGGCCAAGAGATTTTCATAAAATTTAACATCTCTTCTAATGTTTATATCATGAGAATTTGGCTAAATAAATATATAACCTTTTACATCTTCTGAATATCCATCAAATATGCACTTTTCACTTTTAGGCTGTAATGTTTTCCACTTTTCATCCGGAATGTGAGCCCATGCTTCACAACCAAACACATGAAAGTGACTTACATCTGGTTTAATTTTACTCCATGCTTCTTCTGGTGTTATACCTTGTAAAAATTTAGTGGGTATGCGATTAACTATGTAATTTGCACAATTTATGGCCTTTGCCCAATATTGAAGATTTAGTCCCTTAGATTGGATCATACAATTAGCCATTTCTTTTAAAGTGCGGTTCTTCCGTTAAGCTACACCATTTTGTTGTGGTGTATATGGAACAATGTGTTGTTGTTGGATTCCTTGTTCAGTGTAGAAAGTAGTGAACTTGTTATTAACATATTATCCTCCATTGTCAGATCTTAACTTGATAATTTGATGACCAGATTGTTTTTCAATAAGGGCCTTGTAGTTCAAGAACACATTAAATACTTTTCTCTTAAGTTTTAGGAAGTAAACCCATGTGCATCTGGAGTAGTCATCAATGAAAGTTAAAAAATATTTGAAACTAGAAAAGGATGCAGATGGAAGAGGGCCACACAAGTCACTATGCACAAGCTCCAAGGGAACCAAGGCATGCCAAGAGGCACATTTGTCAAAACTGTCCCGATGATGTTTTTCGAGTACACAATCAGAACAAACACCATCCTTGCAAGATACCATCGAAAGACTAGTCACCATATTGTATTTACATAGTTGTTGCAATGAGTGATAATTTAAGTGACCAAATTGCTCATGCCAAAGTTTGTTCAAGTTATCATTATGAGAAACAAAAACTAGAAGAAAAGGTGATGACCCAAAGTTGTTAAATTTGTACAACTTGGTAATATCATCAACAGTTCCAGTAGAAAGGACATTTTGAGGATTTTTAAAATCCTTGATTACAACTTGATGAGGTGTAAACATCACAGTTTTACCTTCACTCGAATGAGTAATTTGATAGACTGATAACAAATTGTAGAAAATTTTTGGAACACATAGTACATCAATGAAATGACCATTTTCTACTAGAACTGTTCCACATCCTACAACAGTTAGAGATCTATCATCACCAACAAATGTTTGCTTGGTGTTACATTCATGCATAGTAGAAAATATGGCTTGATCCTTAGCCATATGATAAGATTCTCTAGAATCAATGATCCATTCATTTGAAGTAGAAGAAGAAGATGCAATATAAGAGTAACCAGAAGCACAAAGTGCATGTCCATGAGAGGTAGATTCTGAAGATGAATATAGGTTATTTTGGTGTTTCTTCATTGCTGCTTCCAAGGCTTCCATCTTATTGAAACACTTAGATTCATCGTGATTATCTTTCCCACAAAAATTGCAATGAATCTCAGTCTTCTTTCCTTTTGGGTTGGATCCTTTGTCATTTTTTAAAAGGAGGAGTTGACTAAGAGGGTTTGGAACTGTAACACCCCGGTTTTGACCCCATTTGAATTAAAGGAAAAATCGCCACCATCGATTTGGTTGTGTTATGTTTGGAGATTGAAATCGTTGCCGATGGTATATCGTGATATACGACACATATTAGTTTCAACATCATGTAAATATGCACTTTAATTAAAATGAACCCCAACCAGCTATGTTAATGCAACCATGATGAAAAGGGCATGATTTTCCTAAAGGTAAGGAGGGGGAATTATTAAACTTTGAACCTATGTGGAAAATCCATGTGTCAGTTGTTAAACCCTTTTAACTTGCTCACCTTCCCTTGTCTTATCCAACTACCACCATTAAAACGTTATGTTGTTAGTTGGGGCAATTATGGCTGGGGAGTGGAGTGTGGCAGGACTATCAGTCCTTGCCCACATGCACACTCCACCAACAGGTTGACCCTCATGTTGGCAAGGAAACCACCGTCGTCGTCACTCCATGCAGACTCTCCATTCTCTCCACTACGCCATTCTCTCCATTGTCGGCTCATCCTCATGCACCGATTGGGATTGCTGGTTGTATTTCTCACGTAGCAAGCCAGAGAGCCATTTTTTGTCACCATGATTTCCCTGTGAAGGGCGATTCACGATTTTGCTGCTGGGTGTATGTGTTTCCATACCGACTTCTGGGTTGTGTAATTTTCCTGTCACTCCATTATTGAGTCGGGGCGGTAGTTTCCCCATGCTGTTTGTTTGCTGTGTTTTCATTTCATGTATTGAAGCCTCTGTAGATTACTATTGAGTCGTTTTTGCCACGATAGGGCCAAGAATGACTTAGGAAGTGATTTCCCCTATCCAAGCGGTGAATAGCTTGTTTGGCTATGTGTATGCAGTGGTTGGTCTTTGGACTGTGTTGGAGTGGGGATGAGGGATTGTTTTGCTTGACAAACCTGGTGTGTTTGGGAACCACACAAACAGAGCTAAAGGGATGGCTTTCTTCTCCACAACCCCTCAATAGCACTGGAAGGGAGGTTAGGGCTTGAGGGACTATGTAGCAGAGAAGGGACTAATTCCTTGTGTTGGGTGTGTGTGAGTGTCTTAGAAGTCAGGCTAGTTCTAGTGTAGGTGTCCCTAGCTCTATAATGAGCTCACCAGCTTATCATTTAGCCTTTCCCAGCTCCTCGATGTCCTGATAAACCCAACTATGTTGGCTTGGATGTGTTTTGTGTATCCTTGGCTATGTGTAAGCTTGCTTGTTCCTTATTCCTTGGGGAATCATACCCAGCTCAGGGGTGGCAGCGTTGCTGAGAGATTAAGGATTGCGCTGGCCTATGGTTGGGTGGAATGTTGGAGTGATGTAGCTGGTTGGGGGACGAGTTCTTTATAAGATAAGTAATATTGTCTATTTTACTTTTGTAATCATATTTACTGTTAATAAATTATGATGAACATGTTTAATGAATGAATATATGTTTGCTTCTGCTGTGTGTGTGCATGATTATGCATCTTAGCATGTTTTATGTTCAATCATTTTAGTTTTATGTATGTTCATGTTCATGGGGCGGTTTTCCCAGATGTTAAGGACATCGTAGCGTCCTCTTCATTGGTCAGAGGGTTGGGGACGTTACACTGTGGTATCAGAGCCTATGTTACAGCATTGGGCCTGAATGGGCCATGGAAGATCAGCTAACAGAGGTAGGTTTCCCTCTGCCCAGCAGAAGAAAAATTAAAAGTTCTAGAAAATTTTGTTGAAAATTCTCCAAGTACTGAGCTTGTTAGATCTGTTAAATTTTCATATGTTTAGCTAAGACATTATTATTTCATTTCATATTCATAACAAAAGAATTTAAATAGGATCATTGAAGGATAGACAAGCACAACCATACAAAAGGAACACAAGGATTTATCCTGGGAAAACCCTAAAAGGAAAAACCCAGCAAAAGCTTCCTCAATATAGATGTCCCAAAATGATAAAAGATAAAACCAGTAAGGAGATCAAAGCCTAATCCTCCTCCTTCTCCACCTACTTCTCTTCTCCACTAATGTGCTACACAAGTGAGAGTGTGTGTGTGTCAAATGAGGAGCACCACACCTCTATTTATATTCATCCATTCACTCAAGTTAACTCATCTGTCATGTAGGCTCGAGTTAATCATGTAGGCTCGAGTTACACATGTAGGCTCAAGTAACCACACTGGGGTGCTAATGACCCACCTTTACAATTAGAGGGGACTGCCTCATGACTCTTATTAGTTCTTCTGATTAGGAGCATCGGGGTACAAAGTAATACAAGTGGTTCTCCCGGTAGGACCATCGGGGATGACAAAGAAATACATATAGAATATTCTTCGAAGTTACAATATTTCAACACTCCCCCTTAACGAGAAGGGTATTCTATAACAACATCAACAACAACAATAATAGGAGAGAGATAGAGGACATCATCAACATCATCAGGGTGATACATCTATAAATCATTGGAATCTTTTCAACATCATGTAGTCTTCATCTTCAATCTTTAGTCTTCAGCATCATTAGTACTTTGACCGCTTCGATCAGCAACATCTTCAGCATCTTGACTCTTCAATCAACAACAACATCTTCAGCACTTTGACCTTTCAATCAGCAACATCTTCAGCACTTTGACCTTTTGATCAGCAACATCATCTTCAGCACTTTGACCTTTCGATTAGCAACATCTTCAACACTTTGAACTTTCAATTAGCAACATCATCTTTAGCACTTTGACCTTTCGATCAACAACATCATCTTCAGCACTTGGACCTTTTGATCAGCAACATCATCTTCAACACTATCATCTTCAGCATTTTGACCTTTCGATCAGCAACATCATCTTCAGCACTTTGGCCTTTGGATCAGTAACAACATCATCATCATACTTTGATCTTTTGATCAGAAACATCATCATCATCATACTCTGATCTTTCGATCAGAAACATCATCATGAAAACATCATCATCATCAAAACATCATTATTATCAAAACATCAACATCATCATCATCAAGACATCAACATCATAAAAACATCAACACCATCATCATCAACATCATCATCATCAACATCATCATCATCAAGACATCAACATCATCAAAACATCAACATCATCATCATCAACATGATCCTTCCTTTCAAAATTACAGGATCAACATGTCTGTGGTACTCAGATGATCCTTCTTGTCAAAATTATGGGATTTAGGTCTTTACGGAGTTACTAACGATCCTTCCTTTCAGAATTATGAGATCAACACATCTGTGGAGCTCAGATGATCCTTCCTTTCAGAATTACGGGATCAAGTCTTTATGGAGCTACTAACGATCCTTCCTTTCGGAATTACGGGATTTAGGTCTTTACAAAGTTACTAACGATCCTTCCTTTCGGAATTACAGGATCAACACATTTGTGGAACTTAGACAATCCTTCCTATTGGAATTATGGGATCAACACATCTATGGAACTCAGACAATCCTTCCTATTGGAATTAAGGGATCAAGTCTTTACGGAGCTACCAATGATCCTTCCTTTCGGAATTACGGGATTCAGGTCTTTACGGAGTTACTAACGATCCTTCCTTTCAGAATTACAGGATTTAGGTCTTTATAGAGTTACTAATGATCCTTCCTTTCAGAATTATGGGATCAACACATATGTGGAACTCAGACAATCCTTCCTATTGGAATTACAGGATCACGTCAATGATCCTTCCTTTCAGAATTACGGCATTTAGGTATTTACAGAGTTACTAATGATCCTTCCTTTCAGAATTACGGGATCAACACATATGTGGAACTCAAACAATCCTTCCTATTGGAATTACGGGATCAACACATCTATGGAACTCAAACAATCCTTCTTATTGGAATTACGGGATCAAGTCAATGATCCTTCCTTTTAGAATTATAGGATTTAGGTCTTTACGGAGTTACTAATGATCCTTCATTTCGGAATTATGGGATCAACACAGATGTGGAACTTAGAAAATCCTTCCTATTGGAATTATGGGATCAACAGACATTCTCGAGTACCGAAGTTGCTAGATCTATTCTGAACCGAGGTTCAAGGATGATACAATACTACCACCTTCTCGATGACCAAAGTTCACCAGATCTATTCTGAACTGATGTCCCAAGATGATACAATCCCTCTTCATTCTCGATGACCAAAATCACCGGATATATTCTGGCCAGATGTCCAAGGATGATACAATCCCTCTTCATTCTCAATGACCGAGGTCACGATATCTATTATGGACAAATGTCCCAGGATGATACAATCCCTCTTCATTCTCGATGACCGAGGTCACTCGATCACTTTTGGACATATGTCTCAGGATGATACAATCCCTCTTCATTCTTGATGACCAAGGTCACCAGATCACTTTAGGGCAAGATCCTAGGGATGATACAATCCCATTGCAACATCACTACTCCCCCTTTTGAGGAAGGTCTTTCCAAACAACACCAATCTTGTCTCGAAAGTGTTTGAAATTTACCCGAGATAGAGACTTCATCAGTACATCATCATCTACATCTTCAGTATGTGAATACTGAACTATCACCATTTGTATCTATAGTATGTGAATAATGAAAGCATCATCATCTAAATATTTAGTATATAAATATGGAATCATCATCATCTGCATCTACAATATGTAAATACTGAAACACAATCATTTGCATCTTATCTCATATGTAGAAATACCGGATTTCTATGTGTTACAATCGAAACACAGGGTTCTCTGTCATCAGAAATCTAGTTATCACATAGAATAATTGTAGTATCCATGTTCAGGTGAAAGAGACCTGATATGAACTTCTAAAGCCATATGACTTCACAACTTAGCAAAGCAATCTGCTATGTATTTTGCTTCAGCCGTGCTATGAGAAAAACTGGACTATTTCCTGCTAAACCATGAACTCATAGCAGACCCCAAACAAAAGCATCTACCTAATGTGCTTTTCCTATCTGAGATACTTCCAGCCCAATCTGCATCTATGTAGACATACAATCTATACTCATGGCTACCATCATAGTATAGACCAAATTCTATAGTCCCTTTTAGATATCTCATCACATGTTTTGCAACTACTAGGTGAACCTGTATTGGTTGAACAAGATATTGACTTAAGGTGTTCACAACAAAACAAATGTCTGGTCTGGAATTTGTTAAGTACATTAATGACCCAATGATCTATCTGTAATGAGTCACATCCACTAACTTTGATGAGTCATCATATTTAGGTTGGAGTCCATGGGTGTGGCCATGACTTTGTATTCCAACATATCAAATCTTTTCAAACTTTGCACTGCATACTTTCCCTAATTGAGAAAGATTCCTTCATATTTCTAGACCTAGGAAATAAAGTATTATACTAAGGTCTAAATTCTTCAGTAGAATTCTTCTTGCATTCTACAATTTGTTTCTCATTCCCTGTCAGAAATAGGTCATCCACATATAATAATAGGATGACAGGTTCATCTTCTACAACCTTGAGATAAAGGTTAGGAACGAATTTACTCTTGGAATATCCCATGCTCGTGAGGAAACTATCTATTCTTCCATACCAAGCTCTCGGAGCTTGATTCAGACCATAGAGGGCCTTCTTCAACTTGCATACGTGAGTTCATCTATATTCAACTTCAAATCCTTGTGACTATTTGATGTAAAACTCTTCCTTAATCATACCATTAAGGAAGGCTTGTCTTTACTTCATCATGGAAGAAACTACCATAATAGTTCTGAAGGAACTATACCTTGCTTCTTGGAGTAAGTGTCTCTTCAAAATTAATTTCATCTTTCTAAGAGAAGCCACAAGTCTTTCCTTACTTCTATATGCAGCATATTTTATCTTACTGATACATTTGGAAGATACCACATTCTTGCTTTCTGGTTTGAGTATTATATCCCAAACCTTATTCTAGTATTCTTTCATCATAACATCTTCCATGAGTTCGTCTTATTAGGTCATCAACATATCCTAGTCTTCTGCATTCAACCTTGAAGGTTGGAACCCACTTTAATCTTGGTAAAGTCTTGATCCATCAGGAAGCTATCCATCATGTCGTACCATGTCGAACTCAGATATCTTCTGTAGTCCCTCCCCCTGAAGTGGAGTATCATCTTCCCTCTTCATTCTGTACAGGTGTTTCTATGCTAGACATATACTTGTTAATAGAGTATGTCATGTCATAGTCTATTCTTTTAGAGGCAAATCATGAACCTTGCTTTGTACACTTGTTCTTGTAGATCCATATGGAAGATACTATGTACTTCCCTTTATGTCTCAAAATCATATCCTATACATCATTCCCCATGATCAACTGTTATTCTTCGATCATAGCTTCTTTCATAGCATTCTTTTTTTCATCTTGAGTTATCTATCATACCCATGGTGGTATTCATCCTTTGAGGTGGATCTACCTCTCTCTGAAGCTCTTTCTTCCGTCATGGTGTCTCTAACCCTAGGAGCTTCAGATTCATGTTTATTGGAGTGAATCTTGAATTGTCATCACTTGTTCTTCGGAACAAGTCTCATCCTTATTTTATTGTACGAGGTTGTATAGGATGTTTTCTACAATTAAAATGCACTAGTTGCATGGTTAGAACTATTTCATAAAACATATGCATAACAACAAATTCTTATGCATCATGCAACTGTTTAGCCAATACAACATTCATCCATATCTCACAGAAACTTTTCTAGATTCCTTCCATCTCTACCAGGACAACATTGAGATTGTGCACTAATCCAATATGTCAGCAAAGAGGTTTCATTCTAGATAATTAGCAATGGAGAGTTGTATAGCACCATGAGCTACTTGCCGATCACATGCATATTATTAGTATACTGCCATTAATGAAAACAATCTATCATGCATAACAAAACATTATCATGCAAAGACAATTGAATACTTATCTTTTATTCATTTCGTGGGTTGACTCCTTCTTGATCCTTCTACTTCATCATCTTCTTCATTCATGACATCATCATTTCTTATCCAAATGATAAGATAGATAGGAGGTTCTTCAAGAATTGAATTCTTCACATTCCTCATCGCTTGAGGGATCTTCTTTGAATGGTGAGAGCTTGATCTTCAATTGCTCCCATCTTCTTCTTCTCTTCTTATGAGTTGAGCTTCTTCTTCTTCCCAAGGTTTGTTGAAAGTAATTACTTCCTTCTAGCATACATTCTTCACATGAATGAATCCCACGATCCTGGGAGGCCATTCAAGGTGGCTATCACCACTTTTGCATACTTCTTCTTCTACCGCTTCAAGTTGTTCTACATTCTGGATCTTCACATTCTTCAACTGTATTCTCAAAGCCATCTTCTGATTTAAGTTCTTATCTTCAAATAGCTTGATCAAGGAATCAAACATATTTGGTGTCTTTAGGGAAGACACTTGTGGTATAAGTTGATCCATGATTGAATCAACAATGATCTTCTTGGCCTTGATCAAGTTCTTCTTGCACAAGTCTTTGAGGCTCATCTCCCTCTAGAACTAGAACCTCTCTACTCATGTAGATGTCCAATTCATTTTCTTCAGAGAGATCAAATACTTCCATGGTTGGAATTTTTCAACCTCACCAAGCTTATCATCAAGCTGATGTGATAGATCATTTTGAAATGAGAACCTCAAATGCAAATAGTAAAAGATTAGATCTTACCGATTTGAGGTGTCTGTCCTGCTTCCGGAGCTGGCTAATCTAAGTTTTGTCAGAGAAAACCTAATGTTCAAAACTTGGAATCTTTCAGATCTGATTGGATAGAAATATATATCTCTTGAAATGGAGCTATCCAATTTACTCCCTTTCTGAAAACAGTGGAGGGAAGCTCTCGGAACAGGAAGCCCTAGTTTTCCAATTTCTTCTGCAGAAATGCCTGTTACTATTTCTGTGATATCTCTGAAATTACTATTCCTCTGTGTCTGAAATTTCGTACTGAGGTAACCTCACATATACCTGATCCAAAACCATAGGTTTCATTAGAATTGGTTTCACCAATTGGGATTTATAATCATTTTCCCAAGGTGACCTGTTATAGGACTGTTCAGAACAGTGAAGTTGTATGCCATGCCACATGTCATTGGTTCATATTTAGGTTCTAAAATTTGGACCACAGAAAGTAAAGTCTGTGATTTTTATGTAAAATATTTAGGAATTCCATTGGGACCACTGTAGCCCATGCTACAGAAATTCTCCCCAAATGTCCTGTTTAGGGATGAATTCTAGAGGAGGCTGGAACCCTAACGTGGAGGGATATCTCCTAGAATATAATGAATCTGAGGCTGAATTTTTGACAAAATGTAAATAAGGATTTTATATTTGGCCTATGAAATTTTCAACTCCTGATCCTTTTCCAATCTCAGGATATAGTGAATGTACCACAGCTTAGCAGTTTTAGTATTTAGGGTTTTTCTAGATCAAGGTCAAACTAGGGTTTGACTTTCCCAGAGTTTCACCCAACCAAATTTCTTGATCCAGGTCTCTATACTTAAATTTTGATGAGGAGAAAAATCCTATGCTGGATTCACTCAAAAATTATTCTTTTGTAGAAAGCCTAATTTTCTGCACCAAAACTGAAAATGCTCGGAATCGAATTCCGCTTCGACAGAAAGATGCACCCTTCAATGAAGAGTCAATCTAACCTTCGTTTACTGATCAATTGTGGAGAGAGAACCAAAAAGTAAGAAGCACTCTATTCTGTAGCTGCACAATGTCTTCTTTCAGGGTGACTCTAATACCATGTTAAATTTTCATATGCTTAGCTAAGACATTAGTATTTCATTTCATATTCATAACAAAACCATATAAACAGGATCACTGAAAGATGGACAAGCACAACCATACAAAAGGAACAAAAGGATTTATCCTGGGAAAACCCTAAAGGGAAAAACCCAACCAAAGCTTCCTCAATATATATGTCCCAAAAAGATAAAAGATAAAACCAGCAAGGAGATCAAAGCCTAATCCTCCTCCTTCTCTAGCTACTTCTCTTCTCCACTAATGTGCTACACAAATGAGAGTGTGTGTGTGTCAAATGAGGAGCACCACACCTCTATTTATATTCATTCATTCACTTAAGTTAACTCATCTGTCATGTAGGCTCGAGTTAATCATGTAGGCTCGAGTTACACATGTAGGCTCAAGTAACCATACTGGGGTGCTAATGACCCACCTTTACAATTAGAGGGGACTGCCTCATGACTCTTATTGGTTCTTCCGATTAGGAGCATCGAGGTACAAATTAATACAAGTGGTTCTCCTAGTAGGACCATCGGGGACCACAAATAAATACATATATAATATTCTTCGAAGTTACAATATTTCAACAAGATCATCGGAGGACTAAGAGGGAAGCTCGTCCGATATAGTGGATAATTTAGTCGGAAGGCCGCCCGACGAGGGGCAGGTGGATAGAATTTTGAAAAAATAAAATAAAATAAAATAAAATAAAAAATTTCTAAGTGTTCGTCAGCCATCGGTGAAACTTAGTGTATGTGGGAGCCACAGTTTCGGCGTAGATCAGCCGAAGACCACCGAAACGCCGACTCAACTTAGTTGAAGAAATCACCGATATTGACTTTTGGCGTCGGTGAATATTAGTTGAGTGGATTGATGAAAGTTAGTGGTTTGGACCACCGATACAGCGAAGAATATTAGTTAAATGGATCGATGAATGTCAGAAGGATTTAGTTGTTCGAGTGCCCGTCGTTGCGGCTGCCTAGTTAACTATCCACCCGATGAGCAGTGCTTCTGACCGTCTATGCAGCGTTATGGAGTTAGACTCCTCCCCGATGCCATGGTGGGTAATGTTTCCGATCATCGACATACTAGAGGAAATAAGTTGATGAATTCACCACCCATAGTAGTTCGGAAGCTTAGACAACCGAAGATCCGATATAGCGAAAAAATTTAAGTTGTTGGAGCCGCCAATACATCGGACGATGTTAGTTGTTAGGGACGTCGATGAGCACTAGAGGAAGTTTGTTGTTTTGACCGTCGAAGTATTTTAGTTGGGATGAGACCCGATTTTATACAAGGAAATTTTTTGGTTTTCAGTGGGATTTTCAATGAATCTCAGCTGTTTTTTAGTAGTATTTTCAGTAGTTTCATAGTGGATTTACATGTCCGAGAAGGAGGAAAATGGAAAGGATATTATGCACCAGATTGCATGAAAACCAATGATTTAAAAAAAAAGGGTGATGCCCTTAACCCTCCCTGCAGTGGCATGGGGAAGCCACAAGGGGGCAAGCCTCCTTGACCCCTGTCATCCCCTTGAGACAGACGTTCTTTGATGAAGAAAATCTTGTGTTTGGAAAAAATCCCTATTTTATGATTTTTCTAGGAGAAGGTAAGTAATTCTAATTTATATCAATATATGCATCTAATAGTTGTGTTGTTGACACGTTTGCAGAGTCATAGACACCTTCAAGTGCAAGTGCAGTTTGGTAAGTAAGTGGTGGTTCAATCATGAGAACCCATGATAGATATGATGCTCAGGATTCTTACAAGCATGCACGAGATGCCATGGGAGAAAATGTCCGTAATGGACATGATGACATAGAGCCTAATGGAAGGAGATTCCAAGAGACACCGTCAAATGTTGCAGCCACCATGAGAAGCTTGATTAAAGCCCAGGAAGAGCAGCATCATCTGAATGATGCTATGCTGTAGAGTTTGACAGACTTGCAAAGAAAGATAGACTCTGGGAGGGGTACAGCAAGACCAAAAGGAAGTAAGAGTAGTACTAGGAGATGGAGAAGGAATTCTAGTGGGTCATCTGACTTCGAAGAATCCAGCGGGAATTCAAGCTTATATTCTCGTAAAAGAAAAAGAAAGAGACACCATAGGGATCGCTCTTGAGATGAATTCAAGAAGGCTAAACCTCCTACATTTGATGGTGAGGTAAAGACTGGACAAGAGGCTGAATCTTGGATTCTTGGGATAAAGAAGTACTTTCAAGTGCCAGATTATTCAGGAAACATGAAGGCAAGGGTTTCCATATTCAACTTGAATGGAAGAGCATCCATTTGGTGGGAACACTTCAAGCAAGTAAAGAGGATCAGTGAAAGGAGACTTAAGTGGAAATAGTTCAAGAAGTATTTCAAGCATAAATACCTCTCTAACAGGTATTATGATGACAAGATTAAGGAGTTCCATGAGCTAAGATTGGGATAGCAGACCATGGAAGAGTATGCAAATAAGTTATTGGAATTGTTGAGATATGTTCGGTACATCAAAGATGAAAAAGTGAAGGTCCAGCATTTTTTGAGTGGATTGCCTTAGTTTTACAAAAATAGAATTGAGTTTTATGAACCTAGAACTCTTGAAGAAGCAAAAAGGAAGGCTAAGTATTGCTATGAGCAAAGAAAAGGTAAACCGAGTTACCATAAGGCATGGAAGGACAAGAAGAATGAGAAGTTTGACCAAAGAAAGAAAGGTTTCAAACCTTCTAACTTCAAGAATCAACAAAAATAGCCATCCCAAGCTGTGAGTAAGCTAGTTGGAGTGATAGGAGAAAAGCCTAAGGATCCACAATAGAATAGAGGACCATTCCAATGTTGGAAATGTGGAGGAACCCACATGCGTAGAAATTGTCCACTCGAGAATGAGAGTGGAAGGCCAACTTACAACATTCAAGAAGCAGAACCCGTGGGTCAAGTAGCAAGGGAAGTCCCTAGGATTTATGCAACACTAGAGGACCGTCCAACAGATCACTAGTCAACTGTGGTTGAAGTAGCAAGTAAGATTGTTGAACAATCTGTTTCTATTTTGATTGACCCTGGTTCTACTCAAAGTTACATTACTCCTAGAGTAGTGGAGATTTGTGATTTTAAGAAGCTAAAGCATAGAAAATCTTGGCTAGTTCAGCTAGCCACTGGAACTAAGAGAAAGGTTAGAGAAGTGGTAGAGGGGTGTCCATTAGTCAAGAATGGATTGGTCACTTGTGTAGATCTGAATGTTCTACTACTTGGTTCCTATGATGTTCTCATTGGAATGGATTGGTTAGAAGCTCACAGGGTAAAGCTTGACTGTTATAATAAGACTTTCAAATGCATGGACGAAGAAGGAAACCCAGTAGTTGTGAAAGGTATTCTGAAGGTGATTTGTGTACTACAGATTTCAGCAATGCAATTGAAGAAGTTATGTAGGAAGGATTGCTAGTTGTATGCAGCTCATATTTTGGAAGCAAAAAAGGATGAAACTCCTAGGTTGGAAGACTCTCAGGTGTTACAGGAATTCAGGAATGTGTTTCCTGATGAGATTCCAGGGCTTCCTCCAAAGCGAGACATTGATTTCACAATTGAACTTGTGCCAGGAGCAGCACTAGTGTCCAAGACACCCTACAAGATGAGTACAACAGAGATGCTAGAAATGAAGATGCAACTACAAGAGTTGCTAGAGAAGAAGTATATCAGACCGAGTGTGTCTCCGTGAGGAGCACCAGTTCTATTTGTAAAGAAGAAAGATGGTACACTCATGTTTGTTATTGATTACAAACAGTTGAATAAAGTTACTGTGAAGAATAAATACCCTTTGCCTAGGATTTATGACCTCTTTGATCAAATGAGAGGAGCAAAGGTATTTTCCAAGTGTAACACCCCGGTTTTGACCCCGTTGCATTAGGTGTATATGATGTATATATTGTAAATGATCATGGTGTGGAGCTAAGGCCCAAGGCCCCACCATTGATTGGTTATGCTGTGTTTCGGTTTGAAATTTTCATTGATTGTATATCAGGGCATGCGACATATATTAATTTTATCATCATGTAAATATGCATCTCTAATTAAAATGAACCCGACCAGCTACGCTCGTGGAAACTAAATCAAAAGGGGCATGATTTTCACAAGGATAAGGGTGGGGAAATTGTCAAACCTTGGCCAATGGGGTAAAAATCCATTTGTCACCTTTCTTTGTTTACCCAACTGCCTCCATTAAGAGTTGCTGGTGGTGGTTGAGGTAGTTATTGTTTTGGGAGTGGGGTGGCAGGACTGTCAGTCCTCACCCACACACACACTCCACCACGGTTGACTTCACTATGGCAAGGAAAACCACTGCGATCACTCCAGGGGACGATGTTCTCTCCACTACACGTTACCTCCATTGTTGGTTTGTGCCTCATGATGGCCTATTCACCTCCATGACGTTGCTATTACTCATGCACTTCCAATTTTGCGTCCTCTCTTGTGGGCAGATACCTACCTCGCAGACTAATTTTGGGTTGCTGTGGTCTTCCTTCCCTGTGATTGTTGCGGTCTTCTCTATGATTGAGGTCCAGGGCAAGATTTCATCCATGCATAGACTGAGAGTATGTATTTTTCCTCCCCAGTGAGGCCAGTGTAAGTATTTTCCACGTTCTTAGTTGTCCAGGGCGAACTGCTGATTTTCCCATGTTGTGAATGTGGTTGCTGTTACGTTTGGAACTGTTGGATTTCGCTTGGGAGTATTTTCCCTTGTGATTTTGTTTGCTAATACATTATGGGGGCTGCTGTAGATTGTTGGGAGTCGTTTTGGCCATGAGAGGGACAAGAACGACTTAGAAATCATTTCCCCCTGTTCAGCTGTAATTTCTAAGTAGTTACATGCGTGCAATGGTTGGTCTTTGGACTGTGTTGGGAGCAGGGATGGGGGCTTAGTTTGCTTGATAAACCTGGTGGCTGGAAACCACACAGATAGAGATAGAGGGCTGGCTTTCTTCTCCACAACCCCTGAATAGCACCAGAAGGGAATGCAGGGCCTGAGGGACTGTGTAGCAGAGAAGGGACTGATTCCTTGTGTTGGGTGTGTGTGGGTGTTTTAGAATCCAGGCTAGTTCTGGTGTAGGTGTTCTTGGCTCTGTAATGAGCTCACCAACTTAGCATTTAGCCTTTTCCAACTCCTTAATGGCCTGATAAACCCAACTGTGTTGGCTTGGCTGTGTTTTGTGTATCCTTGGCTATGTGTAAGCCTCCTTGTTCCTTTATTCCTTGGACAATCATGCCTAGCTCAGGGGTGGCAGCTTTGCTGAGAGATTAAGGAGCACGTTATCCTATGATTGGGTGGAATGTTGCAGCGACGTAGCTGGTTGCGGGATGAGTTATTTATAAGATAAGTAATCTTGTCCATTTTACTTCTGCAATCATACTTACTGTTAATTATTATGATGAACATGTTGATTGAATGCTTGTAAGAATGTCTGTTGCTTCCACTGTGTATGAGAAATGATTAAATCTGTGCATGTTTTTGCTTCAATGCATTCTGTTTGAGCATTTTTATGAATTCGCATGTTCATGGGGCTGGTAGCCTGGATGGTTAACACCATGGTCGTGTCCTCTTCGCCAGTCGAAGGGATGTGGACGTGACACCAAGATTGACTTGAGGTCTGGTTATCATCAGGTGAGAATCAAGGATGAAGACATTCATAAGACATCCTTTAGAATAAGGTACAGACATTATGAGTTTGTAGTGGTACCATTTGGCCTCACAAATGCACCAGCTACATTTATGTGCCTTATGAATAGTGTCTTTAGCAGGTATTTGGACAACTTTGTTCTTGTTTTCCTTGATGACATTCTTATTTATTCTAAGAATGAGAAAGACCATGAAGAGCATTTGAGATTGACATTGAAATTGCTTAGGGAGCATCAACTATATGCAAAACTGAGCAAGTGTGACTTCTATAGAGATAGAATTTAGTATTTGGGTCACATTATCTCAGAATAGGGTATATCTATGGACCCTAAAAAGATTGATGCTATTATGAATTGGCCTACTCCCAGAAATGTTACAGATGTAAGATCTTTTATGGGACTTGCAGGATACTACAGGAGATTCATTGAAGGATTCTCCAGAGTTGCACATGCCATCACTTCTTTGCAAAGGAAGGGGATAAGTTTGAAAGGACATCGAGGTGTGAAGAAAGCTTCCAGCAATTGAAGAATCTTCTCATGAGTGCACTAGTATTGAAATTTGTAGATCTAGAGAAGGATTTTGTGGTGTGTATCGATGCATGCAGACAAGGGCTTGGAGGAGTCCTTATGCAAGACAACCACGTGATATGTTATGAGTTGAGAAAGCTGAAGGAGCATGAGAAGAACTATTCCACTCATGATCTAGAGCTTGTAGCCATAGTACATTCCCTCAAGATGTTGAGGCATTACTTGACGGGTAGAAGATTCGAACTAAGGACAGACCATTGTGGTTTGAAGTATCTATTTGATTAGCCTACTTTGAATGCTAGGCAAGCGAGATGGCTGGAGTTTTTATGTGAGTTTGATTTTGAAATCAAGAACATAAATGGAATAGAGAACAAGGTAGATGATGCACTCAACAGGAAGATGCAGGAAATGCATGTGGCATCTCTTAGTATTTTCCAATCAGATTTGAGGCAGCAGATTGTTAATCGTACTACTAGAGATGAATTCTATGAGCTAGTAAAAGATAAATTGCAGCAACAAAATCTTGAGAAGAGGTATGAGGGATATAAATTGGAAGAAGATGGACTTCTTACTTATAACGGCAGAATTTATATTCCAAATGTAGCAGAATTGAGGAGAGTTGTCATGGATGAAATCCATCAAACTCCGTATTCTGGTCACCCAGGATACCAAAAGACAATTGCTACCGCTAGAAAATAGTACTTTTGGCTAGGAATGAAAAAGGATATCGCTAAATACATTTCAAGGTGCATGAAATGTCAGTAGGTAAAGGTGGAGCATCAACACCCAACAGGTTTGTTGCAGCCTTTTCCAGTTCCAGAATGGAAATGGGAAGTTATTTCCATGGATTTTATTACAGGATTGCCAATGACTTGGAGACAGCATGATTCCATCATGGTGGTGGTAGACAAGTTGACAAAGGAAGGGCATTTTATACCGAACAAGTCTACACATAAGACTGATGACATTGCAAAGATCTTCATGAAGGATATTTTCAAATTGCATTGATTGTCTAAGGCAATAGTCTCTGACAGAGATGTCAAGTTCACTTCTAATTTTTGGAAGGGGTTGTTTGTGGATTTGGGTACAAAGCTAAACTTCAGCACTACATACCATCCTTAGACAAATGGGCACATAGAGAGAGTTAATCAGGTGCTTGATGATATGCTTCGCATGTACGTGATGGAAAAACCAACCAAGTGGGAGGATTACTTACACTTGGTAGAGTTTTCTTATAACAATGGATAGTGGGCATCCTTAGGGATGAGTCTGTATGAAGCTTTGTATGGAAGAAGGTGTAGGACACCAGTGACTTGTGATAATCTAGTGAATAGGGTTGTGCTTGGCCCATAATTGCTCAAAGAAATGGAGCTGGAGGTTGTAAAGATCAGGCAAAATCTGAAAGCAGCACAGGATAGACAGAAAATCTATGCAGATAAGCATAGGGTGAATAGGGAGTTCAGTGTTGGGGACGTTACATTGTGGTATCATGTTTACCTCAGAGTGAGGGCAAAGAAGAGTTCCTTGAAGCTTGGAAGTTGTGCCAAGCTGTCACCAAGATATTGTGGGTCGTTTGAAGTGCTTGAAAGAATAGGGCCAGTTGCATATAGACTTGCATTGCCTGCTAGCACAATAGCTCATAATGTTTTTCATGTTTCTTTGCTTAAGAGATATGTACATGATCCTAACCATGTGATAAATTGGGATGTGATTTAGGTGGAACCTGAGGGAGAGTTCCAAATCGAGCCAATGCGCATCCTCGATAGGAAGGTCACAATGCTTCGGAACCGGGCCATAGGTCAGGTAAAGGTGCAATGGGAGAACTATGGGATTGAAGAGGCTATGTGGGAGTTGGAGGATGCCATGCGATTGGCACATCCATTTTTGTTCAATTCTGTAGAACATTGAGGCGGTACCAGTGTAGCATTTTGTTCAAATTTTTTAAAGCACTGAGGACAGTGCTATTGAAGGGGGAGGGGAATGTAACACCTTGGTTTGACCCCATTTGCATTAAATTTATATGATGTATATATTTGTTGATGGGCATATATGACTACGCACGCAATGGGGGAAAACAACCCAAACCGGGATCCTTAGGGAAGGCTCCAAGCTGTTTGTGATGGTTGTTCCCTACAGGTTTAAAGGCTCTGTTAGCCTAAAATTCTAATTGTTAAAACTAACGCTACTGATTGTTAATCAGATCTATAACTATGATTACAGAGGTTAATTAATGTTACATATTACAAGAGCAAACGGTTAAATTAAATCTGTTTAAAGTAGTTAATTCAAAATACAAGAATGGAAAACTGAGTATTAACAGAGTTAATTTTCTATGGAGATATGCTATATACACTTGTACATTAATTACAAGAAATAATCTGAATGTAACACATATATAAAGGTCTGATTCAAATAGATTTTTCGAAAATATAATTGACAGAAACAAAAATATATTAAACTAGTCTAAGTCCTATCCTGATCAGGAGCGATTCAAAAATTTGAACTGAAATCGATTCTGCTAATGAGACTACTACATTGATAAACTTGAAAGGATTCAAAAGAAATTCAGAAAGCTAACAAGGTCATGCAATAGACACAAACATCATATATATTCTGACGCCAATCATCAAATTCATACCATGACATTCATTAACAAGTCGAGAATCAGCATAAGTCGATAACCAAATAAAGTATATCTGCAGAATTCTTAAAAGAGATTATGACAAACATTAATAATATAGAAATAGGATGACAAGACGAATACATACCATAAACCATATGCAAAGTATACAAACTATAAACATATATTAGGTATCACTAGTTCAAAATATTGTAGCAGCAGACAGGAAACTGTCTCCAGTCACAGGTAGATCAAACCAAAGTCTTGTCTCCACGTTCCCCAAACTCTCGACCTGTTAATGAATGTCATGGTATGAATTTGATGATTGGAATCAGAATATATATGATGTTCGTGTCTATTGCATGACCTTGTTAGCTTTCTGATTTCTTTTGAATCCTTTCAAGTTTATCAATGATTTAGTCTCATTAGCAGAATCGATTTTAGTTCAAATTTTTGAATCGCTCCTAATCAGGATAGGACTTAGACTAGTTTAATATATTTTTGTTTCTGTCAATTATATTATTCAAAAAATCTATTTGAATCAGACCTTTATATATGTGTTACATTCAGATTATTTCTTGTAATTAATGTACAAGTGTATACAGCATATCTCCGTAGAAAATTAACTCTGTTAATACTCAGTTTTCTATTCTTGTATTTTGAATTAACTACTTTAAACAGATTTAATTTAACAGTTTGCTCTTGTAATATATAACATTAATTAACCTCTGTAATCACAGGTATAGATCTGATTAACAATTAGTAGCGTTAGTTTTAACAATTAGACTTTTAGGCTAACAGAGCCTTTAAACCTGTCGGGAACAACCATCCCAAACAGCTTGGAGCCTTCCCTAAGGATCCCGGTCTGGGTTGTTTTCCCCTGTTGCGTGTGTAGTCATCTATGCCCATCAACAATGGTGCTAGAAGGAGGGCCTGCTTAAGCTAATGGCTGATGAAAACAATCCTATAGACAAAGTTAACCAGCCTATCACCCCTCAGATATAGTCAAATGCACAACCACGCTCTCACCGTTCATCATGATTGAATGAAACCCCAGTGAGCAACTCCATTCGGAGCCTTATCTCCCAGTTCAACTCTCCCGGTATTCGCCAACCTGAAGAAATTGACCAGGTCGAACAAGCCATAAATGAATCTTAGAGAATTTTAACTAGGGCTTATTCGAATCTCACTGGGCACCAGCCCACTAAATTACCTCTTCTGCAAATCACCCGTCCTCGTACTCATCATCCTGAACCTGTTTCAGGAGAACAAGAGCAGTCTTTAGGTGCCATTCCTGATCTTCAAATACAACAATCTCTAACAGGAACCAATCAGCCTTCCTCTTCTTCAGGACCATCGGCTTTAGGAGGGGCTGGTCAACCACCATCACCACCTCATTCGCCTCCTCACATTCATCAAACACCGCCTTCACCGCCTCCAACTCCAAAAAATATGGCAGGTGTAAATCTCCCAAACCCTAATGCTAATATGCCATGGTTAGCTCAGGATGCAGTAGCTGTCCCAGGCATTCAACACCCTTTACCTAAGCATCCTGAGAAATTATTACCCAAGTTCAACCTTGAGTTGAAAAGCCAGTAGAAGATCATGTCAAGAAGTTTATGTTGGCAATTCAGCTCTTGGATGTTGAACATGAAGATGTAGTCTGTCGGCTCTTCCCTTATACATTTGAGGGTAAAGCATTGACATGGTAGTTTTTGCTTACAGCTGGTTCCATTAATAGCTGGAATGAATTCGACATTGCTTTCATGAACAAGTTTGGAGACGACAAGACTCCAGCTACCTTGGTGCTAGAATTGTCTAGAATTCGCATGGAAACAAAGGAAAAGGTCAAAGATTTCAACCAGTGATTCCTTACTCTAAGAAATAGGATCCTTGCTGCTTCAAGGCCAGCTGAGGATGTCACCATTGAATTTCACACTTCAGCCTTGCCTGTGTCAATGGTCATGTTTGTCAGACAAAAGGCCAAACTTACCCTTGCTGAAAACTTTGAAGAAGCAATTAAGGTTGAGAAAGATATGTCTGCCATAAAAGCAAATCCTGGAGTAGACACAGATTCTGCATCTTCTTCTCATAAGAAGACTGACAGTCCTACCAAGAACACAAACCCTGAGAAAAAAGGTCAGGATTCATTAGACCTAGATAGCCTCCAAAGAGTTATTAAAAAACTGTCTAATGAAATCATTGATTTAAAGAAAGGCACTTCTGAAAACACTCCTCCTAAAGAACCACCTAGACAACCTTTCAGAAGGCCATTCCCGAATACAGCTCCTAGACAGACCACACCCTTTGAAGCTAATAGTGTTGATGAAATTAACAGTTTCCTCAAGTTATTAGTTTCAGGTCTAGAAACATCAGCTGAAAATGAAACTCAATCTTCAGGACAGAGTTCTGAAGGTACCCAAGATAAAGAAAATGACACAGAAGATAAACCTCCTCAAGTTATCAACCACTTCTGGGACACTTCAGAATTGACTGATGATGAAGATGTAGGTGTTGTCAATGTAAACCAGCATCAGTATAACACTAGAAGCAAGAAAGATCATCCCTTAGGGGAACCTTCTACAACTGCTACAGATAATAGTTCTGCTGTTCAAACAAAAACCCAACCTGCAAATAGTAAATCTGCACCCTCTCTTGATTTAGAATACGATCTGATTGAAGATTTAAACAAAATCAGAGCCAACATATCTATCTATGAACTACTTAAGTTACCAGTGATTAGAGCTAAAATGATGCAAGGGGTATCTCCAAGTAAAAGTGGAAAAACTCCTCCAAGTCAAAACAACTCTGCTAACACTAAAGATAACCCAACAAAATCTTCAGTCAATGCATCATCCATAGGCAAGAAATTTGATTCTTCAACTCCGCCTGTTTTACTTACATTTGAAATATGCAATCATAAAGTGCACAACTGTATGATAGACTCAGGGGCCTCCAAGAATGTTATGCGATACTTTGTATGTAAAAAACTTAATGTTGTCCCTGTGCCTTGTGATACAAGTATTGTACAGCTTGATCGTTCAAACATAAAAGTAATAGGTAAGTTGAAAGAGGTATTGATAAGGTTAGCTTCGAATCCTCAAGTCCATTTTATCATTGATATAATTGTGGAAGACATCCTAGAAGCATATGGCCTATTTCTCAGCAGAGATTGGTCTGAGAAACTGAAGGGATATTTTGCTACTGATTGGTCACACTTATGGATATCTCATAATGGTTGCCCGAATAAAATCAGAATTGATCGGGAATGCTACATGAAGCATACCGTCACTGAATTGGATGATTCCAATGAACCGGTATTGTTCACCGATACCATAATGGGAAACTATATGGTAGACTCTTTCTTTGGGTACTTTGAAGCTGAAACTTCATCAATAATAGGTGCAGAACAGTAGTCTAAAATTTGCCATTTTTCACAAGTTCCAGATGAAATTCTAGTCTCAAATGCGGCACACTTAGATCTGAACAATGGTATTTGGTCTTTATATTCCGATGGATCTAAGTCAAAAGAAGGGGCTGGTGCAGGTTTCTTGTTGATAGACTCCTATGGGAAGAGGTATTTCATAGCTTGGAGGTTATAATTCGAATGCACCAATAACGTGGCTGAATACGAAGCTCTGATTCAAGGGCTGAAAAAAGAAATTGACCTAGGAGCCAAAGCTCTGGTAGTGTTAGGGGACTCTGAGATAATTGTTAGACAGGTATGTAACACTATACATTGCATTTCTAGACACCTGAGAAATTATCAGGAAGAGGTATGGAATTTACTATTAGCATTTGAAGCCTTTAACATAAGTTCCATCCCTCGTTATCTAAATTAAGAAGCTGATCTTTTAGCTAATGTGGCTTCAAGGTTAATTCCATCTGAAGGAATTCTTACTGATTCTTTCTTGGTTGAATTGCTTTTCAGACCTTCTATACCTGACAACATAACAAATTGGAGAGTCGTCGACAACGACGAGCAGTTGATCAATTTTCTGACTTTGAAGGATACTTTTAAGGATGCGGTCATTGACGAAATGACTCACGATGAGGATCTATATAATTTTGTGGTAATTCATAAGCCTTGCTCAATTTAGGAATCTCTCAATCAGGTTAGTACTCTTTCCATATCAGTAATCAAACTTGAGAAATTCTATGACTTGAAGGATAAATTTAAAGCTGCAAGGAACTGTAAAACTAACATCTCCATCATGCAATCTGACATGGTAAATCTAGGCACCGAGTATAACCCTCAATGTGTAAATTTGGGTAGTACGTGTACTCCCCAGGAAAAAATAGCCTTTATAAGACTCTTTAATGAGTTTAAAGACATCTTTGAATGGACTTATGAGGACCTTAAGACATTCGATCCTAATATAATGCAACATGTCATTCCTATGAAACCAGAGGCTAAACCTTTTCAACAGAAATTGAGGAAAATGCATCCTAGCCTAGAACCAACTATCAAGAAGGAGCTGAATAAACTCCTTGCTGCCAGAATAATTTTCCCGGTTCGGCATGCACAGTGGGTGGCAAATATTGTCCCCGTCAGAAAGAAAAATGGCGATATTAGGTTATGCGTCGATTTTCGAAACCTGAATAAAGTTTCAGACAAGGACAATTATCTTGTTCCTCCAATGGAGAAAATCTTGCAACAGGTCTCTGGATCCAAAATGTTTTCACTTCTAGATGGCTTTTCAGGGTACAACCAAGTGTTAGTATCCAAAGCTAACCAGTTGAAAATAACCTTTAGGACTCCTTGGGGAACCTATGCCTATAGGAAGATGCCTTTTGGTTTAATAAATGCCGGAGCAACATTTCAGAGGGCAATGGATATCGCCTTCAGAGGTTTGATTGGTAAGTTTGTCATTATTTATCTTGATGATGTTACCATCTTTTCAAAAAATAGAACTGATCATTTAACTCATCTCAGGAGAGTTTTTTAGCGTTGCAGGAAATATGGGATTTCTCTAAATCCTAAGAAATCTATCTTTTTAGTCATAGAAGGTAAGTTACTGGGTTTTTTTGTTTCTAAAGAAGGAATCAATATTGATCTAGAATGTACCCGTGCTATATCACAGATTTCGATGCCTCACTCAAAGAAGTCTATGCAGTCGTTTCTTGGGAAGATAAATTTTGTTTCTAGATTTATTCCTAGGTTCACGGAAATTGTTAGGCCGCTTCAGAAAATGATCAAGAAAGATGTTGATTTTAAATTGTCTACTGATGAGAAGCAATCTTTTCATGACATATTAAAAGCTATTGCTGAAGCTCCCACTCTAACTAGCCTGGATTTTTCCAAACCTTTCATTTTGTATATGTTTGCTTCTGATTCTTCATATGCTGCTGTTCTGACATAGAAAAACCAGGAAAATAATGAAGCTCCTATCGCTTTTACGAGTTCTGGTTTGAACGGTGCAGAGTTGAACTATCCAGAAGTAGACAAGCAAGCTTTCACTGTTTTCAAGTCTATCAAACATTTCAGGCCTTACTTGCTGAAGTCCCACACCAAAGTCATTGTACCATACTCTGCAGTTAGAAATCTCCTGGTACAAAAGGATCTTGGTGAAAAACGAGCACATTGGGTCACATCACTTCAGGAATATGACCTAGAAATAAAACCTTTGAATATTGTCAGGGGACAAGGACTCTGCAAGCTAGCAGCTGGATCTTCGGACAATTCTGAATTTGATCTGCATTTCTTTAGCGAACCTTTTTTATTTGAAAGGGGAGTTTTTCCGATCTCCTCTACTCCTAATTCTTGGTATAATGATATTAAGTTCTTTTTATTGCATGGGAATGCTCCTGAACATTTAGACCCATGTAATAAAAGGGCTTTGAGATTGAGATCTGCCCCTTATCAGCTGATTGATAATATTTTGTTTAGAAAGAATTTCGAAGGAGTTCTCCTTCGTTGTCTAGAAAGAAATGAGGCTGATGATGTGCTATCTCAACTACATGCAGGACCAACAGGAGGACACTTTGGCAGAGAAACCACTGCACACAAGATACTTAAATCTGGTTACTACTAGCCCACCTTGTTCAAAGATGCATATGCTTTAGCCAGGAAGTGCCAGGAGTGTCAGAAAGCAGGAGGCAGACTGAAGAAGGCAGCGTTACCCCTCCAGCCGGTGATTATCGAAGTCCCATTTCAGCAATGGGGTCTGGATATTGTTGGCCCAATCACACTAGCTTCTTCACAGCAGTATAAATACATTTTGACAGACACAGACTACTTCACTAGATGGGTTGAAGCCATCCCCTTGCGAGTAGTCAATTCAGAACAGGTGATATCATTCCTTGATTCTTTTATTATCACCAGATTCGGTGTTCCTGAATCTTTGATTTTTGACAATGCAACTTATTTTTCTTTTGTTAAATTAACTGAGTATGCATTGGAAAAAGGAATAAAATTAAATTATTCAGTTAATTATTATCCCCAGGGTAACGGGTTAGAAGAATCTTCTAATAAAAATTTAATCAAGATTCTGAAACGTACGGTGGTAAATCATCATAGGAATTGGCATAATGCCTTATCGAATGCCTTTTGGGCTGACAGAGTGACTCCCAAAGCTGCTATAGGAAACTCTCCCTTTTTCCTGGTATATGGAAAGGAAGCTATTTTGCCTCCTCATTTATTTTTACCCTCTTTACAGCTCTCCCAGTCAGTGCAGGAGACACCATGTTTTGCCATGGAGCATCGAATTAACACCTTGCATAAACTGGAGGAAGATAGGGAGTTGGCTAGGAAAAATTTTGATAGACACCAGCAGATCGTGAAGCATTGGTTTGACCTCAGAAAGTCAGTTAGTCAAGATTTGGAAGTAGGTGACTTAGTCCTGAAATGGGACAAGGAACACGAAGATAAAGGAAAACACACAAAGTTCCAATGCCTGTGGCTGGGACCATTTATTATTACAGAAAAACTTGGTCCTAGCACGTTCAGGTTGCAAACATTGGAAGGTGACATTGACAACCTTCCAGTAAATGGTCACTTGATTAAGAGATATTTTTGCTGATCCCCCTCAAGGGATTATCCTGTATATACCTTGTGTGGTGTGCTTGCTTGATGGATTTTATTTTGTTTCCTTTTGATTTGTTTATGTTTTCCTATATTGATTTACAGTTTTATTTGCGTGTTGTGAGTCTGATCAATTTATCAAACCTCAAACTGATGACTGATTTCAAGTTCTGTAATTGATCTGTAAATCGTGCATGAAGACATTACTATCCTCGGAACTGTCATACTATTTTACTTCTTGAACGGACAATGGTGTTTCATCGTTCTAGATTTTACCAGAAACTCTTAAACCATGTTAATATTAATTAATTATATCAGTCTCTGCAAAGATTTGCCCAAAGGGACTAGGGCAGTACTTGGTAAAGTTATCTATTTAAATCTTTTACGCCATCCCTTCTCGTAAACAGGATCAGATTTGCCTCCCCGTCTGCTAAGATAATATCATTTGAGATCAACAATAATTACGTTCTGGACAAGGATGGACTTGAACATTTGCAAAAACAATCTGAAGGACAGAAGGTCTCATAACGAGCTGATCTGTTCAGGATCATAGGTTTGCATTCAGTGACATTGTCGTCTCTGGTCACCAAGCCTGGGCAATGACCCTAGGATAGAAAACCCTAAGGGATGAAAGGTCTCATCACGAGCTGGTTCATTTTACTGTAATGTAGACTGGTGACTAACATGGTTACTATCTAGTTACCAAGCCTGAACCATGGCCTTCATGAGTAAAAAAATTAAAAGGAAAATAATGGTAACAGTTCACCCCGACCAGAATTGTATATTTATAACTAGCAGATGGGATACTGGCATTCTATGGGTTTTGAAGCAACCCTGTCGAGGCTATGGACGCCTACTGGTAGTAGGGCCATGCTTGTGGTATTGAGATTTTATTCTTTAAGACTGAGCCATTTACTGTCTTACTCCTTAAGGACTGATTTTTGTTAGAAACCTGATTTCCATCAAATAAATAACTAGAACTGTAATTTTCTGGTAATTTTTAGAACTGTGAAATGCTTGAATCTGTTTAAGATGTTAAAATAGAAATCTCTTTATTATGGATTATATGAAGGATTTAATTTCTTTGTTTGCATG
>LPNX010005303.1:546162-567567 GCA_001517045.1 Pseudotsuga menziesii | reverse complement strand
CGGAGAAGGAGAAGGAGCAGCTCGGAGCTCGGAGCCACCGACATCGGACCAGCGCAACGGACTCCACCAACCTCTTCATCAGAGGTAACCCAAATACAAAAACGTTTTATACATCTTCTAGTCATTTTTACTTTCTGTCATTTACTTTTCTGTTTTAGGTTAATTTGTTTTTATTTACATCAATCGAACTGCTACTAAGGAATCCAGATTCCTTAGTAGGTGCTCATTAGCACAAGCTAGGGTGAAAACCCTAGCTACATATATGCTACTAGGGGATTATGACAAATTTCGGTTCCTAAGTATTTAAATCCATATTTTTTAATGAATGATATAGATTAGAAATGCTTTTCATCGATGATGTTGATTGCATTTTGTTTCATGTAGCAGTGTCGCAAGTTCCAGTAGTGGGTTTGCTGGTTTTCCTAGTTGTGTCACATTAAGACAAATTTGAGTGCATGGGTATTCAATAGAAAGGTGTTGAGATGGATTGTGTCATGTCTATGTAGTGCTAACATCAACTTCGAACCCTTGGATATCTAGCCAACATTTGGGCCAATGGTTAGTTGGAAGAGATAAATCTAAATATGAGATCATGATTTCATGCTTTCAATCATGAAATAACCTGTACTCATATATCAATCCATCTATTATGATTTGGAAATATCTTTCATCTTTATTTTAAGCATATAATTAGTTAAAGATAAACAAGATGGGGATCAGGTCATCTCTTTCATATTATATAATAAGATAAATCTTGATGTCGAGAGGGTTAGTAAGAACAAATAGAAACAGGGGAAGAACCCTGAGCATGTGAGACTTTGTTTCATAATTTGTAAACTTGTGAATATTTTGAGTTAATATAAGGAATGTGTTGTTGAATTTTGTGAGTTATATTTTGTGGTTTCCTATAGCACATCCTAGATAGGAGGCCCCTCTGATATCGATATGGACTGTAGAGAGGTAATGTAGTTGTTTTCATTATTTTCTTATAATTGTTTCTGTTTAAGATTTGGTTATGCTTAGAAATCGTTATCTTATTCATACGTATAATTGCTTTCTCAAGTTTATAAATTTATTCATTCTTTTATCATTGCTATCTTATTTAATTCTTTCTTGAAGGGTCCATTGGATTTCCATAGTTTATGTGTGGTGTTATTTACTAATGGAGATCTTAATATGTTGTTGACATGAGAATTATGATAAAAAACGAAGTCACAAGACTTGAACTAATAACTTTGATATTTCTTGTTATGATTTGGATTGCAAGTTTGGTTAGGTTTAGTTCGATTCTTGACTAAGATATATGAATTGAGTAAGACATTGAGTAAGCTATATGTTATATGATTACACAAATATTTTTCTATGAGTAGAAGTATTGTGACTTCTTTTTGAGAACAAATCATAACTCTCATACTTAACTCTGATTTCTGGAAATTAGTTTTCAAGTAGGTTATGCTTTAGGATTGATTTGAGATTTCATTATATTCTTTGTAAAACAGTAGGAATCCATTGGATCCTCTAAATATGCATCTAAGAATGTTACAAGGATAAAATATTGTGCCTAAAGTAAATAGGATATGATTCGATGTTCCATTTTGATTCCTGAAAGTGGTTTATTAAGCAGTTTGTATTTTGAATGTAGTAGGGTTATTTTAGGATATGCATAGTTAGCTTTCCTCTTGATCCTACATATACTTTTCCTACACCTCACAAGTCTAAAAACATCTAGTTGATTATTTAACGTTCATAATTTATGCTTAGAAATTACCTGACATTTTTAGCGCCATTACTGGGGAGGTGCTAAAAGGACAAAGTCTTGATTTGTGTGTTTTTTAGTTTTTCAGGTTTATTCTTTTTCATTCTACATGTGATTGTTTTCAATCCCACATACTAGATATGGTGAGATATTTATGGTAAGACAATTGGTAAAAACCTATGCAATCGTTATAATGAGTATGATATCCTGTTGAATCTAGAATATGTTGGAACTATATGAATATGGATAGGGATGATAAGGGTAGGTTTCTTAAAGATAAAAGTAGATTTGTCCCAACTAGTGACTGTTGGAAGAAAAGTAAAAACCACTATACATACTAACTCACTAGAAGGGAGAATCTTAAAAGGAGAATCTATAGGTAAGGCCTTAGCATCAGATCTTAAAAGAAAACCTTCCCCAAAGGAATCAATAGAACATTGATATCCAATAGCTATAGTCTCGGAATCCCTAATTTTTCCAACATATCCTATCATAGAAGAATTTTTTCTCAATGAATCTAGAAAGAAACCAAAATTTGAAGAGTTCAAACTAATTTTTGAACCAAATTCCCCACATCTAGATATATAACACATCTTGTTTTGGGGTAAAAACATGCATGAAGAGGAAGGTGAAGCGCATATGAATTGAGAGGAGGCACAACAAATGAAGAACATGTAACATTTAGTTTTCCCATTAAAATTCCTACTACGAATGTGCAAATGAAAAATATTTCTTCATTGGTGTTGCCTTTTTTCCACAAAAGAGTAAGTCATGATCCTAATGCTTTGGTATTTGAGTTTGATATTCTTTGTCATAGCTACGACTGTTGAAATGATGCACACAAACTCAAATTATTTCCTTCCACTCTCAAACACTCAACCTTGCACTGGTTTACAGGATTAGGTGGGGATACAATTAGAACATGGTATGAAACATGAAAATTGTTCTGTAAGAAATACCAGGAATATTGTAAGGCTAGAGAATTAAGGGAAGAAAATTTTCAAATAGAGAAAAAAGAATAAGGGAGCTTAGAAGAGTATATTGAAAGGTTTATAGACAATATCCAATGCTCTAATCAATATAGATTATATCAAGACACCATTAAGATCATTTTCTTAAGAAGTATTTTAGATGAATCTATGATCATGCTTAATTTGATGGGGAATGGGGATATTTATCAGCTGTATTTTGAAGGGATTTATGAGATTTGCAGGAAGTATTCACAAAGATAATATATATATGGTAATGGATCTCAAGACACTTTTTCTAGAGCTACTACATATACAATAGTTAGTGTAACTAGGATTTAATTAGGAAATCTGCGAGAAGTATTTAGCATTGGTATTCTTGGCACCCTTAGCTTATAGTTAGACACTTCAATATTAAAAAAGAATAATAAGAGAATTCATTTTTATTTTATTTTTCCCAAATGTTGAAAGAAACACCCATTGAAAGAGTGTCCATTGAATAAAATATCTATATGTTCTATTTATGTAGATGAGAATGCAATGGAACATTGTCCTTCTTTACCTGGAATTAAAGCAATTTACCAACAAGAAAATGAGAAAATAGAACAAATTTGTACAGTAACACCAAATAGGTGATGGAAGCCTTGACCACCATGTATGTCTTTATATCATGCACTTAAAAATTCTTCATATTATTTTATTCAGTCATATCCACATTGTAATTTTACAATGTCTCCACAAGTATGACCTCAACATCTGGTCCAAATCCATCCTTGGAAAAAAGGATAGTGAGGGCCTAACTATGGGAATATGCCTACCTATTCCTATCCCATGCAACCACACCAATATTCACTTCCCTATTATTCCCCATGCCCGCCACAACCATAGTTGTCTTATCCTACACAATTGTGTGCCCAACAACAACAAATCACACAACCTCAACAATTGTGTCTACCCTCCACACAACCTCCAAGACAAAACCAAATTCCTATATATCCTATCCCTAACCCCAACAATAAAGCATCTCATCATGTTCTCCATGTTGATTTTCATATCTATCCTACATATTTTTCTACTCAAGTAGGATTGCAAGACAACCACTTGTGATCAAGAAAGATTCTATAGGAACATCCTCATGTCTACATTGAAGAGGAACTAGAGGAGGACACTCATAATCATACAACAAATGATTATTCTCCCATTATAATAAAGAAAACATTCCAAACATGTGATAAACCACAATCTTTGAGAACACCTCAAATGGAAAAACCTATAGCCTGCTCCAAATTTTATCTCATATATGAACTAAGGAATGTTTGTGCTACAATTCCCTTATTGCAAGCTATTAAAGAAATCCCCATTTATGCAAAAATTGTAAGGTGAATTTTCCTAAAGAAACCAAGAAGAAAGAATAATGAAGCACCCAAAATTTAATTTATAAGAGAATTTGTAGATTTGATGTTTGGGAATATTTTTTTGGGAAATATGTAGATCCTTGTAATCTGATTGTCTTAATTCATATTAATGGAATTCTTGTCCCAAACACCCTCATTGATCTTGGAGCAGGAATTAATATTATGACTCTGTCACATAAAAAGAACGGACCAATTTGGCAGTTGTATTATGTTATTTACATTGTTAGTGATAATCCTACACCCATTAAACTTTATTATACTATCCAATAAAAGTATTTTTTAGTATTCATTCATGCAATTAACAAGATTAGGTGTTATATTTCTGGCTATAAGGTTTTTATCCATACCGATCATTCTACCATATGTTATTTGATGAATAAAACAATTATTGAGGGGTGCATTACTATATGGATTATGTTCCTATAGGAATATTATTTCACCATTTTGGGAAATCCTGGTAAGGAAATTTTAGTTGCATATTTCCTTTCTAGGATTCATAATGAAGGTGAAATTATTACTATAGATGATCACTTCTATATGAACATTTATTTGTTGTATCTACTCACACTCACTGGTTTGAAGATGTAGATAACTACCTTTGTACAAGAAAGTTACCACAACATTTGTCATTGAGGGAGAAACATAAAATTATCAAGTTAAGTGCTAATTATTCTTGGATGGGAGGAAACCTATTTCGTATTGAACCAGATCTCATAATCCGAAGGCGTGTTTGAGAAGATGAAATGTTTGATATCTGGAAAACAAGTCATGATGAGCCATGTGGGGTTCATTTTGCAGAAAAAAGGAATACCTACAAGTTTTTTCACTCAAGGTACTATTGGCCTACCCTTTTCAAGGATGCTAAGCAGTACATATGTGATGTACCCATACCCCATTATCATGCAGAATTAAAAATTTCATCGAGAGCCTTTATTGCTCATCGAAACATAGGGGATGGTCATGACCACATCTCAACATTTCCAACACTGTCACGGTCCCTCCCGTCTTCCATTGATCAGTTCAATGATCTGCAAGGAAAGATCTCAAAGGATATTGGATGGAGGACAGAAGACACGATGGAAATCAACGATCCCAAATGATCCCGTAGACTGGAACCAAATAAACGGTTCAGAATCCACCCACAAAAATCAATGGTGCAAAGAGCTCAATTTGTGGGGTCAGAAGTTATGAAATTTGTGATCTCACTTCCCATAGCCTGCATCCCACATCTTGCATCGGAAACATATTGACAACATGAAAACTTTGACTTACGGGATTGGGAATTATGGAAATTGTGACACCACGATCCTGCATCCCACATCCCACAAGTTGCGGAGAGGAATTTGCAGAAGGAAATCTATGGAAACCAAAATCTGCGAAACGGTATTCCACATCTCACAAACCTGCAAATTTGCACAAAGGAGGATTTCTAACATTAAACTTAGCTTTTCCACTGAATTCTTGGATCAATATGATCATTCAGACCATTACCGATCTGGCCAATATACCCTGTAACTTAGTTCTAAATGTGTTGATAGAAAAACATATAGGGATGCCTATACTTGTAGTTATTCGAATGAACAATGCATCAATTCAACACAGCAACCTGTTCTTCACACTCCATCAAGCAATTTGCAAAACAAGAAATACAATTCCAGAGAATAACATAGACAAGAAGACTTATCTTGAATAGAACTTGTCCTGCAACCAACTATGTCACTGCAATGTTCCTCCCAACCATAGGCCAGTGCGCTCATCAATATCTAAGCGACACCACCATCCCCGAGATGGGCATGATTTCCTCAAGGAATAAGGGAACACTAACAGACTCATACATAGCCAAGGTGCAATGACACTCAACCAAGACAACACAGTTGGGTTTATCAAGTTGCAGGGTAAAAAATTTCAATGGATGGGTTTCACAGGCCACTCAGCCAAGCCATCTAATAGTTGGGTATCACAGAATGAACACAGTTAAGCCAATATTGACCTTTAAGGACCAGTCAATACAACAGATGGGTTTATCATACTGTAAATAGTTAAGCCATCTCATTGCTGGGTTTATCAGGATAACTAGCCAAGCCAACATTCGTAGTTGGGTTTATCAGACTGTCCAGGAAAAGGTTACTTACTAGGTCAAGCACAACAATACATAGCCAAGCCAACATATGGGTTTATCAGGCTACCAGGAAAGCCATCTTTCCAGTTGGGTTTATCAGGCTTCTATGGCAATGGGCAGGAAGAACTGCTAAGCTAGTGAGCTCATTTATAGAGATAAGAATATCTTCACAAGACCTATCTAGACTGGCTCCCTCACTTCCTATGCACCCAACACAAGGAAGTGTCCCCTTCTCTGTTCCAGAGTCTCTTGGGATACGCCTTCCCTTCCAGTGCTCTTCAGAATGTGCATAGCAGGTTTACTAGCCACTCTTATCTTATCATGAGGTTCCACACTAGGTTTATCAAGCATGCTCTATGTCTCTCCCATTCCTAATTCTTGTACATATATCAAACCTACACGAGGGTACACAACACAACAACTACAGGGAGACTCTACAACACAGGATTAATCTGGAACATGAGTAACAGGGTCTCATACACTCTGTAGTTTAAGGTAACACTGCAACACAACAATCACAGTCTTTCCAAGGGAAAAAAAATTGTAGAACGCGAAGGATACACACAGAAAGAGCTCTCTGCTACCACAATGTCACTCCTCTAGAAAACAAAGATGGTGGTGAATAACTCTGTGAACTAGAACGTCTCACAGCTCTCAAATCATGAGAGTAAATTCAAAACGTGAATGCGTGAGTCAAACTAGCATACAGTTCTAGTGTTTTGTTGTCCATGCAAGAAAAACATGACATTCCAGGATTGGGTGCTCTGCCCAATTCAAAATTGCCCATACTCTTCCCTTCCAATCAATAACTACCTCAACCACCTTCTGTCATAATAAATGGTTGGGAAGAGAAGACAAGAAAGAGGGTAGTTGACAATTCTGATGGTTTCTCCTCATGACACATGGATTTTCCCCAAACTAGGTCAAGGTTAACATTCCCACCCCCTTATCCTTAGGAAAATCATGCCCCCATCTCATTATTCGTTGCATTGACATAGCTAGTTGGGGGTTTTTATTAATTCGCATAGTTACATGATGTTTACAAATGTCCTTGACTTAGCACAGAAACCATAGGCATCAACCATGATTTCCTATATAACAACCATTAATCAATGATAGGGACTTGGCCTTGAGCTCCTTGTCATGATTCGAAATAATATTTACATGATATACATTAATGCAATGAGGTCAAAACAGAGGTCATACATTCCCCTCCCCATTCAATAACACTGTCCTTAGTGCTTACAAAAATTAAACAAAATGCTACACTAGCATCGCCTCAGTGCTCCACAGATTTGAACAAAAATGGATGTTCCAATCGCATGGAATCCTCTAGCTCCCATGTAGCTTCTTCAGGACTGTAGTGCTCCCACTGCACCTTCACCTCTCCTATGGCTCAGGTCCGGATCATGGTGAACTTCCTGTTGAGGATGCACATTGGCTCGATTTGGAACTCTCCCTCGGGTTCCACCTGAATCACATCCCAATTTATCACATGGTTAGGGTCATGTATATATCTCTTGAGAAAAGAAACATGAAAAACATTATGAGCTCTAGTGCTAGTAGGCAATGCAAGTCTATATGCAACTGGTCCTATTCTTTCAAGTACTTCAAACGATCCACAATTTCTTGGTGACAACTTGGCACAAATCCCAAGCTTCAAGGAACTCTTTTTTTCCCTCACTCTGAGATAAGCATGATCCCCAACACTAAATTTTTTGTTCAACCTATGCTTATCAGCATAGCTTTTCTGTCTATCCTGGGCTGCTTTCATATTCTACCCGGTCTTTACAACCTCTTACTCCATCTCCTTGAGCAATTCTGTACCAAGCACAACCCTGTTCACTGGACTATCCCAAGTCATTGGTGTCCTACACTTCCTGCCATACAAATATTCATACGGACTCATCCCCAAGAATGATTGCTGTCCATTATTATAGGAAAACTCTACCACGTGTAAATAATGTTTCCACTTGGTTGGTTTGTCCATCACATACATGTGAAGCATCTCTTCCAGCACTTGGTTAACTCTCTTCATCTGCCCATCATTTTGAGGATGGTAGGCAGTGCTAAAATTCAACATTGTACCCAAATCCGCAAACAACCCCTTCCAAAAATTGGAAGTGAACTTGACATCTCTGTTAGAGACTATTGCCTTAGGAAATCCATGCAATTCGCAAATCTCCTTCATGAATATCTTTGCAATGTCCTCAGTCTTATGCGTAGACTTAACCGGTATGAAATGTGCTTCCTTCGTCAACATGTCCACCACAACCATGATGGAATCATGTTGTCTCCAAGTCATTGGAAATCCTGTAGTAAAATCCATGGAAATAACTTCCCATTTCCATTCTGGAATGGAAAAATGCTGCAACAACCCTATAGGGTGTTGATTCTCAACCTTTACTTGCTGACATTTCATGCACCTAGAAATATATTCAGCCATGTCCTTTTTCATTCCTGGCTAGAAGTACTGCTTCCTAGTTGTAGCAGTTGTCTTTTGATATTTGGGGTGACCAAAATATGGAGCTTGATGGATCTCATCCATAACAACTCTCCTCAAATATGCTACATTTGGAATGTAAATTTTGTTCTTATAGGTAAGAAGTCCATCTTCTTCCAACTTATATCCCTCATACCTCTTCTCAAGGATTTGCTGCTGTAACTTGTCCTTGACATGTGCATACAATACATCTTCAACAATATGATTAACAATCTACTACCTCAAATCTGATTGGAAAATAATAACGGATGCCACATGCATTTCCTACACCTTCCTATCGAGTGCATCAGCTACCTTATTCTAGTTCCCTTTTATGTGTTTGATTTCAAAATCAAACTCACATAAAAACTCTAGCCATCTAGCTTTCCTACCATTTAGAGTAGGTTGATTAAATAAATACTTCAGACTGCAATGGTTTGTCCTTAACTCAAATATTCTACCCATCAAGGAATGCCTCCACATATTGAGAGCATGTAGTATGGCTGCAAGTTCCAGATCATGAGTATCATCGTTCTTCTCATGATCCTTTACCTTTCTTGACTCATAACATATAACATGGTTTTCTTGCAAAAGGACTCCTCCAAGCCCTTGTCCACATGCATAAGTACACACCACAAAATATTTCTCTCAATCTGCAACTTTCAAAACCGGTGCACTGCTGAGAAGATTCTTCAACTGCTTGAAGCTTTCTTCACACCTCACTGTCCGTTCAAAATTTATTCCCTTCTTTTGCAAAGAAGTAATCACCTCATTGTCCATTCAAAATTTATTCCCTTCTTTTGCAAAGAAGTAATGGCATGTGCAACCTTGGAGAATTCTTCAATGAATCTCCTGTAGTATCTTGCAAGTCCCATAAAAGATCTCACATTTGTCAGATTTCTTGGAGTAGGCCAATTCATAATGGCTTCAATATTTTCAGGGTCCATAGATATACCCTCTTCTGAGATAATGTGACCCAAATACTGAATTATATCTCTATAGAAGTCACACTTGCTCAACTTTGCATACAACCGATGCTCCCTAAAAATTTTTAATGTCAATCTCAAATTGTCTTCATGTTCTTCCTCATTCTTAGAATAAACAAGAATGTCATCAAGGAAAACAAGAACAAACTTGTCCAAATACTTGCTAAAGACACTATTCATAAGGAACATAAATGTAGCTGGTGCATTTGTGAGACCAAATGGTACCACTACAGACTCATAATGACCATACCTTATTTTGAAGGTTGTCTTATGAATGCCTTCATCCTTGATTCTCACTTGATGGTAACCCGAACTCAAGTCAATCTTGGAAAATACCTTTTCTCCTTTCATTTGATAAAAGAGGTCATCAATCCTAGGAAAAGGATACTTATTATTTACTGTGACTTTGTTCAGCTATTCGTAATCAATACACATCCTGAGTGTACCATCTTTCTTCTTTACAAACAGAACTGGAGCTCCCCAAGGAGACACGCTGGGTCTGATATACTTCTTCTCCAACAACTCTTGCAGTTGCATCTTCAACTCTAGCATTTCTGGTGTACTTATTCTGTAGGGTGTCTTGGACACTGGTGCTGCTCCTGGCACAAGTTCAATTGTGAAATCAATGTACCTGTTTGGAGGAAGCCCTGGAATATCACTAGGAAACACATCCCTGAATTCCTACAACACATGAAAGTATTCCAACCTAGGAGTTTCATTCTATGGTGCCTCGAAAATATGAGCTACATATAACTGACAACCTTTCCTACAAAACTTATTCAACTGCATTGCTGAAACCTGCCTCACAGAAATATCCTTTGGAATGCCTTTCACAATCCTTGAGTTGCCTTCTTCATCCAAGCACTCAAAATACTTATTATAACAACCAAGCTTTAATCTGTGAGCTTCTAACCAATCCATTCCAATGAGAACATCATAGGAACCAAGGGATAGAACATTAAGATCTACAGAAGTGACCAATCTGTTCATAACCAATGGGCATTTATCTACCACTTCGCTAACCTTCCTCTTAGTTCTAGTGTCTAGTTGAACTAACCAAGATTTGATATTCTTTACTTTATTAAAGGCACAAATCTCCACTACTCTAGGAGTAATGTAACTGTGAGTAGAACCAGGGTCAATCAAAATAGAAATAGATTGCTCAACAATCTTACCTACAACTTCAACCATAGTTGACTGGTGATCTTCTTGTTGGTCCTCCAATGTTGCATAAATCCTAGGAACATCCATTGCTACTTGACCCACTGTTTTGCTTCTTGAATGTTGTAAGCTGGCCTTGCACTCTCATTCTCAAGTGGAAAATTCCTGCGCATGTGGGGTCCTCCAAATTTTCAAAATTGGATAGGTTCTCTATTCTGCTATGGATCTCTTGGTTTCTCTCCCATCACTCTGGTTGGTTGCTTTTCATCTTGGAATGGCTGCTTCTACTGATTTATGAAGTTAGAAGATTTGAAACTTTTCTTCCTTTGGTCAGTCTTCTCATTCTTCTTGTCTTTCCATGTCTTATGGTAGTCAGGTTCACCTCTGCTTTGCTCATAGCAATACTTAGCCTTCATTATTGCTTCTTCAAGAGTTCTAGGTTCATAAAACTTGATTTTGTCTTTGTTAGACTGAGGCAATCCACTCAGGAAATGTTGGATTTTCACTTTTTCATCTTTGATGTACCTAACATACCTCAACAGTTCTAGGAACTTATTTGCATACTCTTCCATGGTCTATTGCCCCAATCTCAGCTCATGGAATTCCTTGATCTTGTCATCATAGTACCTGTCAGAGAGGCATTTCTACTTGAAATACTTCTGGAACCATTTCCACTTAAGTCTTCTTTCACTGACCTTCCTTACTTGCTTGAAGTGCTCCCACCAAATGGATGCCCTTCCATTCAAACTAAATATGACAACCCTTTCCTTCATGTTCCCTGAATAATATTGAACTTGGAATTAATTCTTTATCCCAAGAATCCAAGCTTCAGCTTCTTGTCCAGTATTTACCTCACCATCAAATGTAGGAGGTTTATCCTTCTTAAATTCATCCCGAGAGTGATCTCTATGGTGCCTCTTTCTCTTTCCTTTGAGAGAAGAAGAGTTGGAATCCCCACTTGATTCTTCTGAGTAAGATGATCTACTAGTAGTCCTTCTTCTTATTTTGGTACTACTCTTACTACCTTTGGGTTTTACTGTACCCTGTCCAGAGTCTATCTTTCTTTGCAAGTCTGTCAAACTCTACAACATGGTAGCATTCAACTGATGCTACTCTTCCTGAGCTTTAATCAAGCTTTTCACGATAGCGACAATGTCTGGCGGCGTCTCTTGGAATATCCTTCCATTAGACTCTATGTCATCATTTCGAACATGGAAATTCCCCCCCATGGAATCATGCGCACACTTGTAGGAATCCCGAGCATCATATCTGTCATGGGTTCTCATGGCTGCACCACAACTTACCTTTCCAAAATATACTATGAATATGCAAAATGTGTTATCACCACCATTTGTTAGAGACGTAGTAATTCAAAATCAAAACCATTTACTCACTGTCATCTAGCTTATCTAGGCCCAATGCTGCAATTGAAAGCTTGGATACCACACTGTACTGTACTAGAATTTGGTATTAGAGGGTACTCTTGACTGCTCTCCAGCCCATCCAGGCCCAATGCTGCAACCTGCATCTCTGATACCACACTGTGACGTACCCATACCCCATTATCATGTGGAATTAAAATTTCATCGAGAGCCTTTACTACTCATCGAAACACGGGGCATGGTCATGACCACATATTGACATTTGCAACACTGTCATGCTCCCTCCCATCTTCCATTGATCAGTTCGATGATCTACAAGGAAATATCTCAGAGGAGATTAGACGAAGGAGAGAAGATGCGATAGAAATCAATGATCTCGTAGACTAGAATCAAATCAATGGTTCAGAATACACCCACAAAATCAACGGTGTGGAAATACCGAGTTGCGGGGTCAGAAGTTACGAAATTTGCGATCTCACTTCCTGCAGCCCGCATCGGAAACAGATCGACGATGGAGAATCATGCCGCGAAGATCGACGGCCCAAAAACTTTGACTTGCGGGAGTGGGAATTATGGAAATCGTGACATCATGATCCCACATCTCTCAAGTTACAGAGAGGAATTTACGAAAGGGAATATGCAGAATGGAATATGCAGAAACCAAAATCTGCAAAATGGTATTCTGCATCCCACATCCTACAAACTTGCAAATTTGTGCAAAGGAGGATTCCTAACAGGAAACTTAGCTTTTCCATTGAATTCTTGGATCAATCTGATCATTCAAGCCATTACCAATCCGGCCAATCTACCCTGCAACTTAGTTTGAAATGCATTGATGGAAAAACATACAGGGATTCCTATACTTGCAGTTATTCAAAGGAACAATGCATCAATTCAATAGAGCAACATGTTCATCACATTCCATCAAGCAATTTGCAAAACAAGAAATACAATTGAAGAGAATAACATAGATAAGAACACTTATCTTGAACATAACTTGTCTTGCAACCAGCTATGTCGCTGCAACGTTCCTCCCAACCATAGGCCAGTGCACTCATCCATCTCTCAGCGACACCACCACCTCCGAGCTCGACATCATTTCCTCAAGGGATAAGGGAACACTAACAGACTCATACATAGCCAAGGTACAATGACACTCATCCAAGCCAACATAGTTGAGTTTATCAGGCTGCAGGGTAAAACATTCCAATAGATGGGTTTCACAGGCCCCTCAGCCAAGCCATCTAATAGTTGGGTATCACAAACTGAACATAGTCAAGCCAACATTCACCTTTAAGGACTAGTCAAGCCAACATATGGGCTTGTCAGACTATACATAGTCAAGCCATATCACTACTGGATTTACCAAGATAACTAGCCAAGCCAACATTTGCAATTGGGTTTATCATACTGTCCAGCCAAAGGTTACTTACTAAGTCAAGCACAACAAGACACAACCAAGCCAACATATGGGTTTATCAGGCTACCAGCCAAGCCATCTTGCTAGTTGGGTTTATCAGGCTTCTAAGGAAATGGGTAGGAAGAACTGCTAAGTTAGTGAGCTCATTTATAGAGCTAAGAATACCTTCACAAGACCTATCTATGCTGGCTTCCCCACTGCCTACACACCCAACACAAGGAAGTGTCCCCTTCTCTTTTCCACAGTCCCTTGGGCTACCCCTTTCCTTCCATTTCTCTTCAGGATGTGCATAGCAGGTCTACCAGCCACTCTTATCTTATTGTGAGGTTCCACACTAGGTTTATCAAGCATGCTCTATGTCTCTCCCACTTCTTAGTCTTGTACATAGCTCAAACCCGCACCAGGGTACACAACACAACAACCACATGGAGACTCTACAACACAGGCCTACTCTGGAACACGAGTAACAGGGTCTCATACACTCTGTAGTTTAAGGTAACACTGCAACACAACAATCACAGTCTGTCGAAGGTAAAAACACTTGCAGAAGACAAATGATACACACAGGATGAGATCTCTACTACCACAATGTCACTCCTCTAGAAAACAAAGATGGTGGTGAATAACTTTGTCAACCAGAACGTCCCATAGTTCTCAAATCATGAGAGTAAATTCAAAACGTGAACGTGTGAGTGTTATAGCTGATTTCACCACTCCAAGTGAATCACACTTTGTAAGGCCTTCCCCTATCCTACTGCAGACTCCTTAGACCCCTTGGACCATTTTTTGTCCTTTGATGTTTCCCTAACCATCCCTAAAAACATGTGAAAAATGATACACATGACTTTTAAACCTATAATCGCATATATATGCGGGTTTGACCACTAAAACCACGTACATCGGGATGTGTACAAAATCCAAATCCTTTTGGAGTTTTCCTTGACATGGATCCGACTCACTTGACTCCTAGCCTTCCCTATGCCTTGAGATCGCTCGGATTCTACCTTTCATTACCCCTTTGAAAAGCTATATAAGGAAATCCTTGGTACATTGAAGGCATAAAAGAGAATTGAGAGCAAAGAAACTATAGTCCATTGTTGTTGGAACTTATGCTTGAGTCTGCATTCCTTTGTCCCTTGGAGCACTTTTGTGTTCTTCCCAATCTTTCCTTTTTCTTGTGAGCTTGCTATCTAGAGATGGAGGATTGAAGTGGTGGAGGCCCAAGTGGGGGATTCAGCTTCTACGGTTCGCAGACGTTTCGTCAGAGTTTGTATCTTGTAATCTCTGATTTATATTAATAGAAATATTTTTTCCTGTCCAATAATGTGTGCTTGAATGAATATTTTATCCATTGGATTATGTCAAATGCTTATACATTATTGATTATATATGGTAGAATAGATATAACACCATGATATATAGAATGCTTGTATTGTTTACTTGTTGTTGAGGAAGTAATCTATCAATTCAAGATGAAGTTGGAAAGCTCAACAGGGATCGACTTCAACCATCTGGAATAAGGTACGAGGTCTGATCCTTTAGTGTTAGAAATTTATTTTCTATTGCATATTGGAAATGATTGATTTATGGAGTCAAGATGTCTATTGTGGTACCCCAATCCATAGGAATTTCTCTCCGTAACAGAATTGGTGACTCTGATGGGGACTTCCTAGTCATTTTTCCTTTGGCGGTATTTATCGGCACAATGGGCTTGATATTCTTGACTTTCTCTTTGTTTCTCCTTGTTTCTGTGTCACATTTTATAGTATGTTTATCCATTGACACTCCCCTTTATTGGTTTAACCCTTGGCCTTATTTTTACCACTGCCTTCTCTATATACGTGGATTTTTGGCCGAAAGTCGCATACATACGCAGATTTTTGGCCAAAAATCACGTACATACACAGTTGTTCTTTAAACAGTTGCGTACATCCTCCCTTTTGGTGAGTTTGATATTGTGGGAAGTTGTTGGGTGGGTTGTGAGTGTGGTTGGGTCTTCCTTGGGTCTGATGTTGTCTGTTGGATGCTTCTTTTGTTTCCAGAGGCCACTTTTTCATTGATTTTTCTTTGAAAGTAGTTTTAGTCATTTATCCTTTTTGTTTTGCCATTAGTGCATTACTCTTTTTTGTCTCACTGTCTTGCCGGGCTTGTCTTTTATACTTGTTGCAGAGACTGAGAGTTTTAGAGTACTTTTATTGCATTTTTCATTCTTTTATATTGAAAAATACAAAGTAGTTGCACTCTTAGTTGCATCTTAGATATGGATTTGAGGAGGTTCTTGATTTGGATTTCTTGGATGAGAGTTGTATTTAGGATTTCATATAGGAAGGATTGCATTGACATCGAAGGAATGATTTTTTATGTATCTCATGTAGTGGCATACCCTATTTTTCATTTGACAAAGATTGCACTTAGCATTGTTTGTTATGGTGTGCACTTTTATTTCATTGCTGAGTCTTCATATCACTAGTTGCACGACCATTTCCCTTTGAGTAATTATATCCAATTAAAATCAACGCTTAATTAAAATGAACTACACTATTTTATTTGATAGGGTTCACCAACAAGATTAGGCTTTAGGGTCTTGGAATAGGTCATTGTGAGTCAATTCTCCAAGACCACTAAACAACAACATATATGTGTCTGTCTAGGTGAGTGTGTGAAATCCTTGGTATAGCCAGTGTTTCTCAGGATCCTCCTCTCAAAAGGGAGTTAAGCACGAGGTAGTGTGAGCAGTTATTGATTGGGATGACCCCTAGTCATAACTGAGTAGCATCAGAGATATTTCTAGGATTGTATTCATATCTGGGGGCTCTTTTGAGAGTTTTGGGATTTTCTACCCTACCCATACGGTCAATCTCTCCTGCAACTGTCCACCTGAGCATTGATTATATTGAGGTGACCTTAGTTTCCTTACCTAGGTTATCAAGGGGGTATTTGTAGAGGTTATTCTGCAGGTGTCCCGGCTAGGTAGAGGTCGGATAGCACAATCCCTTTATGCATTGAAGCTGAGGGCCACTATAATTGGTTGCATACCTCTGCTTGTAGCGCATGGGAGTTTTGAACCTCTCCTAGGTGAGACATACCTGCTGCATTTGGGAGCTCACATATCCTCCCATTGGTTTTCTTGTATTTTGGCTATAGATTTTCTTAGGAGTGTGCTCTTTGTGCACTAGTTGGCCTTTGGGATTGTGGTTACTTGATTATATTTATGCTTTCTTGAGTTCAGGTCCTTTAATTTTTGGCATTCCTGGTATCCTATCACCCATCCTTGGTCCTAGTACGGACCTTGGTGTCAAACTTGGGGGCATCATAGCCCCTTACCGTGCTCATAGATTTGGGAATGGTCATATTCCATCCTCTACTCCATTTGTGGAGGATTTTTATTCCCTTCGCTCAGTCTTTAGACCAGTGGTCACCCTCACGAGGGTGGTAGTGGATGCATAAACATTGGGTCTACACTTTACTTTCCTTTTTATGTCCCATCATTCATCACATTGTTTCCTTTGGGTGCATTTGTCATGATCATTCCTCCCTATATTCTATAGTTTGGATTCTTTATTGACTATTTTGGGTTGTTTTGGACTAATATGGTTGTCATGTAGGGTCCAGTTTTTGTACACTCTCTCCGAGGTTTCAACCCGTTTGTGCCTATCATAGGTATTATGTCTAAACTGGCATATAGGTTAGGATTTCACATCTGCTTGCACTTATGCATTTCCTTATGACCATTCCATATTAACCTTAGGTACGAACCCATTCCATGGTATCACAGAACCTTCATGCTATTGTTAGAAGTGATATTATGTGAATGGTAGCGATTTCCTATACATGGGTGTCCTAGTTAGCTCCCTTTTGCATTTGGTACCCATGCTGTGAGTCCTCTCTTAGGTCTGGGATTCCCTTTTACTCCCGCCATGTCCTTGAGAAAGAGCTTCATACTCCTCTTGAACTTTATGTTGGCCATTTCCTTGGGACTCCCTTATGTCAAGTTGTAATTGCATTATCATGAGCTTTTCCTCCCTTATTGAGCCTTACGCCAGCTTCCCTGACATTGAGTTTCAACCATATAGCTTGATCTTGTCTCATGTCTAGCCATGCAGAGCCATTTTTTATATTCTTTGCAACTTGATTCCCTTTTTACCGGGAGAGGATTTTCCGCTGAGTGTCGATATCCTACACATGTATCCTTGCATTGAGCATAGGTATGTTCCACTGCTTGGAAATAGTTTGTTTTCCCCTATGACACTCGTCTCCTCCTAGTCTACAACTATAAAGCCATTTTATTCTTTTTCAAGCTTTTTAAATAATTGAAAAAGTCCAAAAAAATAAAAAAAATAAAAAGCCGGACAAGGAAAGATGTTATCTTTGGCAGCTGTCGAGTCGTGTCACCTTCGAACAGAGCACTGTATATCACATCCATTGGTTGGGTTTATAGTTTGACTTTAGGAGCTATACTCATTTATCTGAGTTTATCTCCACCAACTGGTTAAGCTTCCAGTCCCTATGGAGCCTCTATTGATGCCTCTTATGTTGTAGAGATGTCCCAATTTCTATATCAAGTTTATGCTGCCTCTATTCAGTCACCATACATCGTTATGCTCTTGTTCGAAGGAAGTTGAAGCCTGAGTTGGCCATTCCTCAGTTATCTTGACTTTGGATGTCGACCATTCTTGGTATAGTTACTGGTTCATGCACCTTATGATTGAGTCCTTCCACATTATACAACTTTGCTGAGTACCTCGTGTTGGATTATGGGGGATGCCTTAATGCCCTCCTTCCAGCGGATTTCATCCCACTGACTTCAGATCATTTATTCTGGGATTGGAATATAGAGTCATTTTGAGTGCCTTGAGACTTGCATTCATCAGTGGCAGGTTCTCTCACCATCGACAGTCTTTGGGAATACATTAATGTCCCCTGATTGATGGATCCTCTCAAGTGTTCGACCTCAACACATTTATTCACACTTGTTAGTTTGTAATCTAGTACCTTGATTCCCATTTTCATTATTGGTGGGCGATCTCGCATCTGTTAACGGTATACATAAATGACCGGTAATCAGACGATGGACTACTATGTTCGACCTCGACACCTCTATTTGCATAGTAGGACATGTACTCGTAGCGGTTTGTGTAGAAGACTTTCCATATTGGTGGCATCTCTTATATGCTACCTCCTTGATCGTGCCAGTGTTCATGAGATTTTAGCTCTCATGACTGGATTCCAGTATATGTCAGATATGTCCAGCCACTATGGAGATCTTGATCTGTTATATATCTTCAGCCATTATGGAGATTATTGTCCTTTGTATATCTTCATCATGGAGATTCTGATCTATGTATATTGTACGTGGCGATGACCACTTATGTGATATCTTATATCATGCCTATTCATGGCCATTGTACTCTTATGTATCTAGGACTGCTATATGTATTTGCAGTTATGTGCAGAGTTGTATTATTGTACTATGTTGATTGGGTGGCTAGTCTTGCATTTGGGACCCTTCATCACTCCACTTCTGGGATGGACTTATAATGTATTTCATCCATCGTATGACCCCTATGACCTCGCACATTAGGGGGCATCTGTTATAGCTGATTTCACCACTCTAGGCGAATCACACTTTGTATGGCCTTCCCCTATCCCACTGCAGACTCTTTAGACCCCTTGGACCATTTTTTGTCCTTTGATGTTTCCCTGACCATCCCTAAAAACATGTGAAAAATGATACACACAACTTTTAAACCTATAATCGCGTATATATGAAGGTTTGACCACTAAAACCACATACATTGGGATATGTACAAAATCCAAATCCTTTTGGAGTTTTCCTTGACATGGATCTGACTCACTTGACTCCTGGCCTTCCCTATGCCTTGAGATCTCTCGGATTCGACCTTTCATTACCCCTTTGAAAAGCTATATAAGGAACTCCTTGGTACATTGAAGGTATAAGAGAGAATTGAGAGCAAAGAAACTATAGTCCATTGTTGCTGGAACTTATGCTTGAGTCTACATCCCTTTGTCCCTTGGAGCACTTTTGTGTTCTTCCCAAGCTTGCCTTTTTCTTGTGAGCTTGCTATCTAGAGATGGAGGATTGAAGTGGTGGAGGCCCAAGTGGGGGATTTAGTTTCTCCGGTTTGCAGACATGCCATTAGAGGTTGTATCTTGTAATCTTTGATTTATATTAATAGAAATATCTTTTCCTGTCCAATAATGCATGTTTGAATGAATATTTTATCCATTGGATTATGTCAAATGCTTATACATTATTGATTATATATGCTAGAATAGATCTAACACCATGATATATAGAATGCTTGTATTGTTTACTTGTTGTTGAGGAAGTTATCTATCAATTCAAGCTAAAGTTGGAAAGCTCAATGGGGATTGACTTCAACTATCCAGAATAAGGTATGAGGTCTAATCCTTTAGTGTTAGACATTTATTTTCTATTGCATATTGGAAAGGATTGATTTCTAGAGTCAAGTTGTCTATTGTGGTACCCCAATCCATAGGAATTTCTCTCCGTAACAGTGATTCAAACTGGCATACGGTTCTGGTGTTTTCTTGTCCATGCAAGAAATACATGACATTCTAGGACTGGGTGCTCTTCCCAATTCAAAATTTCCCATACTCTTCCTTTTGAAGCCATAACTACCTCAACCACCTTCTGGAAGAATAAATGGTTGGGAAGAGAAGACACGAAAGAGGGTAGTTGACAGTTCTGATGGGTTCTCCCCATGACACATGGATTTTCCCCAAACTAGATCAAGGTTAATGTTCCCAGCCCGTTATCCTTAAGAAAATCATGCCCCCATCTCATTATTCATTTAATTGACATAGCTGGCTGTGGGTTTTCATTAATCTACATAGTTACATGATGTTTACAATTGTTCTTGACTTAGCACAGAAACCATAGGCGTCAACCATGATCATCTATATACCAAACATTAATCAATGACAACACCTTGGCCTTGAGCTCCTTGTCATGATTTGATATAATATTTACATCCTATACATTAATGCAACAAGGTCAAAACTGGAGTGTTACAACATCAGGAGTTGTGACAACTATCAAAGAATTAGAGAACAAGTACATGATGCTGAGATTCACTTGCACCCACGAGTACCTATTGAGCCTTTTGAAAAATGGGATCTATATTTTGTTGGACCTATCACCCCAATGCCGAGGACTAAAATGTATATTCTATTTTTCATTGACTATGTTACTAAATGTCTAGAAGATAAGTCTTTCCTCTGAGCTAATGAACAATTAGTTACAAATTTTTTGTCTGGAAATATTTACTTAGTTTGATGTGCCAGGGGAAATAGTTAGAGATCAAGGTACCCAATTCACATCAAGTACCATTCTGTCTATTACTTATCAATACCAAATTAAGCACAAGACTTCTCCTCCCTATTACTCATAGGCCAACATATAGGTGGAATCCATAAATAAATTTCTTGAAGCGATCTTGACCAGAATAGTCTAGATGCAACACAAAGATTAGGAAAATCGAATTTCTAAGGAACTATATTGCACTTATAGAACTACCTGGATGAATAATATTTGATTCACACCTTAATCGTGAGTTGGTTTATTGTAAGCAAGTTCTCATTCCTATTGAATTTGAAGTCAAAAATTTTAGAATAGAGGCATAACAATGAAGAGTATCTTAGACTAATGAGATGGATGATATAAGACAAGAT